>PVKH010020076.1:0-14711 GCA_004027955.1 Chaetophractus vellerosus | reverse complement strand
CAGTGGTGGTGGTGAAGGTGGCGGTGGCGGTGGTGATGGTGGTGGTGACGGTGATGGTGACGGTGGGGATGGGGCTGACGATAACAGTGGAGGTGGTGGTAATGAGGATAATGATGACCACGATGGTCATGATGATGATAGCTAACACCTACTGATCACTTACTGGCTTGATTCATTTACTCCTTACCAAAACCTGAAGAGAGAATACCATTATTATCCCCAATTTAAAGACACAGGAAATGATGCACAAATAAGTTAAAGACAAAACTAGTAAGAGGCATCGGCAAGGATCAAACCTAGGCTGTATGGCATCCGAGTCCAGGTGTTTAATCACTATGCTCTATTGCTCTTCACAGAATAGCAAGGAACTGTATTGCCTGAGGGCACTGAGTGAAGGGAAGAGTAGGGTGGAGTGGAAGGAGATGACATTGAAATTACACAAAATCAAGATTACAGCATGATTTACAGGCCATAGTAAAGACTTTGATTTCACTCTAAGATTCAGAGGAGTAACATTTCTAGGCCTGCATGTTAAGTGAAACACTCACCTGCAGAGTAGAAACTATATTATTTTAGGGGAACTGGGGAAGCAGGGTCCTCTTGTAAAAATCTAGGCAGGTGATCAAATTTTGGATGTATTTTGAATGCAAACCCAACGGAATTTGATATGGACCAGATGTGCTATATGAATGAAATAGAGGAGTCAAGGGGGAACCCCAAATGCTTCGACTAAGAAATTAGAATATTGAGATGAGCAAGCTTCTGTAAAAAAAAATTTTTTTTTGAACAAAATAAGGAATTATATGTTACATTTGAAATACCTTTTGGATATCTAGATCAGGATAAAGCTTGGGGCTACATATATAAATTTAGAAATCATCAGCATATAGACGGTATTTAAACCTTCCTTTAATTATTTTCATCCTTACTCTCCTTTACTGGAATCTCTTATGATCTTGTCATCCAAATGTTGGTGTACTCCAGGGTGCAGTCTTTGGTCATTTTCTCCTTTCTACCTTCGTGTACACTTTAATGCACTTTCAATGCATTTCAAATGTTTATAAGTGCCTGGCATAGACTGGTAACTCAAGAAATATTAGCAAATGTTATTAGCTATTACCACTGCCAAAGGATCACTGACCACAGTAGGTGTCATGCTGCTAATCTCGGACCAATTCATCATTGCAAGTGTGGTGGAATATACTTGATTATATAGCTGTGAACCTGTCATAACTAATTCCACTAGAGTCAAGAAACTGGAGCTTTATCAAGGAGCTGATCCAAGGAAAATACATCTGAATATAGCTTCCATTTTCACTCAACTACCATCACAATTACATACTGTGCTCAGAACCAGCAGAAACTTTCTTTTGATTGGTCATCATCATGAATATAAAGGACAGGCTGTCTTTATTCACACAGATTTTAGATATTTTGGAACAGTACAGTTAAATTTTATACACTCATTTTGGCTTCAGAAAAGACCTTCTTTATGCTGTTGCCACTGCCCAGAACCACTTCTCCTTCCCCTCTCCTCCTGGCTTGTCATCTCTCACCTTACAGAGGACTTCCTGGACAACTGATCTAAAGTAACCCTTTCCCCTTGCCATTTCTATCACATCACTCTCTAACTTTCATATCCCCAGTGTCTCTTGCCCTGCCCCACTTTTTTTTCTATAGCACTCAAGCCTTCGAACACACTATTAAATGTTCTTCTTATTGATTGCTTATTGTCTGCCTCCCCTGCAAGAACGTAATCTCTATAAGGGCAAAATTTTACCGATTTTGTATACCGATGTATCCCAAGCATCGAGAATAAGACTGGCTCATAGTGGGAACTCCATAAATATTTGTTATATGTTGAATAAAGACTTATTAATGGTAGTGGTCATGAGACAGAGAGATTGAACATGACTAAAAATCAATGGCACTGATGAAGAGAAAGTGTATTATAAGTACATGAGTTCTGGAGAAAGGAAGATAAGGGAGAAACAAACAAAACAACACAGTCAAGATGAGAGTGGGGATTACAGCTACAATTAAGAAAAATGCTTTAAGGACTTGGAAAGGCTCTTCAGAGAGAAAGTTTGATCAAGAAACAGAAATAAGTAAGACAAGGAAAAATAAAGGCAAAGATCAGAAGGAATGAATGTGGCAAAATACTTCATAAATTTTTTTGCTTGTCAAGAAAATAGCATAGTACTATAGACTTTAAAGCTAGAAGGCACCATGGAGGCCATTTAATCCAACACCTAAAATCACAAATGGGGAAGTCCACATAAGAACTTCACTATTTGCTGAGGTTAACAATTAAATCATGGCAGAGATAGGATTAGTCCCCAGATCTCCAGATGACAAGGCTAATGTTGGGTTAGTGCATTTCATATGTTCCATGAAATATTAGTATGAATGTCTCTTTTCAAAAATACCCACTAGGGAGATTTTCTGGAACATGGCATCAGTAAGTCCCTGTTGGGTATAGGACAGGCATGAGGATATCTGCCTGGAGTCCCCAGACAATTGTCTATGGTGACCACACAGAAGAGTTGCCATTCGCCATGCCTTAGTTGATTAACTCAGGAAATTTTCCTCAAATATTTTCTCTAGTTGGGTTCAGTTTAAGGAGAACCACTAGGGAAATTCTTCCTCTTTGGGGACCCATTAATTTTTAAAAAGATTCCATAAAGGACACCAAATAATCTAACTAAATCATGCAAGGCTGGACTCTGAGTGAATAAATCAGAATCTACTTTGAATTAAGATTATCAAAGTAATAATTAGAAGTATCATCCTTCTAAAGAGTGATTCTCTAGTCCTACTTCTAGCCTATCACAAATTTCTAAGAGATGTTTCTGCTTCCAAGCATCAACATGCAAAAAACCCTTCCTTCATTCTCATCTGGACATTGTGAGCATGGCCTCTACTGGCCAATTGTCCGCTCTGAGAGATACTGCTCAACATGAGACTCATGGGCACTTATTCCATTTCCTCCTATAGGAACACGATAGACAGGGTCAGTGAGCTCTCTGGGAGGGCTCCCTCCATCATCTATGAACTCTTAGCATCTCAACAAAAAATGTTAACCTGCACTTCAGTGAATTTCCTTAAGTGGCTGATGGAATGAAGCAAATTTCAAAGCGGTAAGGAAGCATCTTAAGAGACTTCATTTCTTGGATTTGATTTTGCTTTTGTTTTCTTCCTAAAAATAATAAAAACACAGGAATTTCTAGAATGTATTACAACTGGGGGGAGAACATTCATATATACCAATATACTTTTGTGGAAAATAAACGAGCTATTAGAGTAGATATTACTATTCACTTTGACAGATGCAGAAGAGGAAGCTCAGATAAATGATTCAATTGTCCAGCTTCACACACTAATAAGTATAAAACCAGGAAGAAACTCAGGCTTTCTGCCTTTTCCTTCAATGTTCCTTCCACAGGGCCACCCTAAAGAGTGTGACATGGGACTCTCTTTTTTATGTTGCATCATTAAATCATAGACAGTTTAATGGTGCTAAGTGAAAAAAAATATTCGATGGTGAAAAGGAATTGGAAATTTTTGAAGTAAAGTTAAGCTGGTTACTTTATTATAGGTCCTCACAGAGCTTTATTGAGCTAAAAACATACATAGTGAATCTCTGCATGTGAATAGTGTCCAATGTGACCACAAAACCTTTCATTTCTGGGGCGTCTTGAAGAATTTATGTTCTAAAGAATTTTGTTTAAATGTGTTTCTAATGCATTGTGTTCCTTTACGAGGCTGAAGAGGATAATCACGCCTTATAATTTCCTTATATTCCTCCACATAGCTGAACCCAAGAGTTTAATTCATAACTGATATTCAATAAATGTTTACCTGCTTGATTTATTTATTGATAAGACACAATGGCCTTATAATTGAGGTGAGTGGCAGGTTTTCTGGAAGTTCATAGCAAAAGCAGCTATCACTAGATTTGGAAAAGAATGAGGATATGGGAAAGCTTTCTAGGAGAGGTGACACATGGAGCTCTGCAGGAAGAGTAGGATGTAGCAAGGGGATGTGCAGGAGAAGCGTGTCCACTGAGGGAGTAGAAGAGGCAAAGTCCCCAGACCAAGAGACACCATAGCAAGGAGCTGAAAGTGGTTGTACAGAGCTGGGGCAAAGGATGCAATAGGAAAATGGGGAAAGAATATTTAGTCAGGCTGTGCACTCCATGCACATTACTGTTAATCCCCCCATTAACTCTACGGGGTGACTATATGATACCATTGGTAGCTTAAAAATCTGAGATTCATAGAGGTTGTATCTAAGTAACTTTTCCCACGGTTATGAAACTAGTAAATGGCAGATCCAGAACTCACACTCTTGAGAGATCGAATGTCTCCTAATGTTGTAATTAATTTAGGAATGGTACAGTGGTCAGTGCTTTAGGGAAAATAACTAGGGGCAGAAGTTTGGGTGAGTTCTCAAATTATTTTATGAAGGAGGTCACTTCCCTTACCTGTATGTGTAGCACCAGGCTGAGTTCGGGCTTTTGTTTCAATTGCACTGCCAGACTCCTACTCTTACATCCTTTCTGTGTGGACATTTGTAGTCTCTTAACTAAGTTGCATAGCTTTCACTGTAGATGAGAAGAAGGCATACATGCAGGCTCCACTTACTAACTAATCCAATAGAATGTGGATTCTACTCTCAAGAATGCCCATAACTGGCCATATGCCTTTGCACAGGCTTAAGCTGGGTGGGCCTTGGTTTTTTATGTAGGATATGAGAGAGATGCCTCTTGAGTTTCCTTTAGTTTCCAGATATAGGGATTCAATTTCCCCAAAATTTTATATACTTTTTAAAAATGAGGACCCTTTTGACATAACTGGGCTTTGCTATGGTTCCATGGCTCCCTGACATTTTCAAAGCTGGTTTTGGTTTTATATGATCAGATTTCTATGTTATCTGTACATATACATTACCTATAGTAATACAGGCCCGTCAGTCATTGAGGCCTGACTGCTACCTAGATGAGTTTCCCAACAGTATTAAACTTACTGGTTCAGTAAGCATATCAATAGTTTAATTGCTATGCTTCCCACCATCCATTTATAAACTGACTCCATCCCACCCAGTTCCTCCCTTGTTACATGTACAAATAAATGTTAACAAATAACCCAATCTATATGGAGCTAGAGTCGCTGTAGCATAATTAGACTGTCAATGGAGCCATTGAATGTTAGCTTTGAAAGGAAGTTTAAAGGTCATGAGATTTAACCACAAATTAATTCAGTTCTGTTAAAAATCAAATCAATTTTGCTAGCAAAACAGTGTTGAACACAAAAGACATCCCTCATCCTTGTAGAACTTTAAATATAGTCCTGATTGAAATGTTTTTCAAACTGGCATGGCCAGGATTTCAGAGTTAAGTGTCAGTTCCCCAAGGTACTAAAACGGCACCCAGAAATCAAGTGAATTCTGTGGGCGGTGACAATGACAAGCTTAGAAAGAATACTGAAAACAGATTTGAGGATAGTAGAAGACTGCGAATAGTAAGTACAGTTCATGGATTTGTATGGACTAGTAGGTGAAAAAGAAATGAAGGTTTGAAATCTTTACATCATACAATGATGAGATGACAAATGTCCAGAATAGAGAAAGCTATTTGCACAGAGCTCCTTTGGACATGCAAAAAAGTCTGATCCAGGGGAGATGTCTATTAAGAAGTTTTAGATCCAATCAACCTCTCACCCATTCACCAGATAAAAATGTTGAAATGGTCAGTTATTTCATTTCTGCCAGTGGACAGTTTACTTGAAGGTAAGTGTCCAAAGGATTAAATTTAAATGATAAAAATCAATTAATTCTGGTTGAAAATTTAACATAAGGGAATTTTCACAAATATTATGCCACACATCTTGAATAATGAACCTAATAATGATGATATCTATTCTTATATTTCAGGAAGAGCTGGGGGGAAAGGTATGTTTCTACTTCACAATAATATTATCTTCACCAACTCTCATTTTGATTAAACCTTAGAGTGTAAAATATAATCACTTAGTTTATTCACTGTATTTCCCCTCACTGTACCTTAAATGTTTTGCTATTTAGAAAAAAGCACATGTATCCTCAAAATGTGATTATGTGTCTCAACTGATGATATTTGAGGGAAAAAATACAAGGCCTTTGCTAATAATTCCCAGAGAAGTTCCAGAAATGGTTTAAATGAGGCGCTATCATTAGAGTAGGTGAGTAGTCTTTGAAAGTGACCACAGGAAGGGAAAACACTAATTTGTAAACATAAATTCTGATATGTGTGGTTTTAAAATTGGTTGTAGCCTCATCTTGGATGAGTATGCTAGTTCTTTCTTGCAATCGCCCTACCATGACTTGCCCTGGCATACACGAGGTTCCCAATGCTACATGTCTCGCTTTCTCTGCAGCTTAGGTGCACCAAAACTTTACTGTTCCCATGTAGGCACAATGCTGCTCATTTGATGTTTATGTCTTAATAATACAGAACCGTTTCTAAAGATTTCCCTGTGTCCAGGTCTATCTTATTTTATTTTGAAGATCTATAATTTTAACTATTTGACTGAAATCTCTCATTTTGTTTTATTCTCCTTCCTTTTCTCTTTTACTCTTCATGTTATTCTTCAAAGTTTAGCAGAGCAAACCTTGGGGGAGTACAGCTCTAGAGGACCTCATGCTTTACTCTAAAATTAGAACCAAAGAGTAAATACCTAAAGGAAATGTACCATCACGAGCAAAGAGAGGTGAAGGCAGATGCATTTATTGGGCACCTGTTATGTCCCAGACCCACTATATACTTGAAACACTTAGTCTTCCAAAATGTCCTTGTATTCACATCCCTAATCACACATTAGGGAAACAAACCTCATTAAGGAGCTTGGTCAATATGAAAATGAAATTAGCAAATAAGTACTAGGTTTCAAACCCAATCTAACAAAAAAAAAGTCCACATGATCAACACTCTACCATCCTTCCTTCCCAACATTATGTTGAAATACCAAAAGACAAAGGAAAGGTGTTAAATTCATTGCATGATTGCAAAATTATGTATGTTTTTTGTAAAACTTGCAAATATAGAAAGCCATGAGCCATAAACAAAATGATCCACAATCCCAATTTGGCAATATTCTTTGTTAATATTTAGAGGTATGTGCTTTTATTTTTATGAATAGATATTATTTTTAATAAAATCATGGTATAATGCTGCTTCAATGATCTCTTTTTTTCATGAGCACTTACCAATTTTATTAAATATTTTCTACTACCTCATTTTTAATTATTGCATAGTATTTCATCATATGGATAGATCACAATTAATTTAAGTATTCTCCTGTTAATATTTAGTTTGATAGCAATTTTTCACCATTATATTGAAAACTGTTATGAAAAGTCCTGTTAATAATTTTATGTGCATGATCATTTTTCGTTTGTAGAATAAATTCCAAAAACTAATATTGCTGGATCAAAGAGTATACATTTCTTCAAGTCTTTTATCTCATATTGCCAGATTGCACTCCACAAAATTTCATAGCAATTTATACCTCTACTAGCAATATTGGGGATATATCTCTTCTTGCAATTTTAATACCAGGTATTAGCTTTTTCCACTACTGTCAGTTTATAAACAGAATAGTATTCCATTTTGTTTAATTTTATATTTAATTGAATACTAATAAAAATTAGATTTTTATATCTTTACTTTTATTTCTTTTGAATTGTCTGTTCAGATCCTTTGTTTTTCTAATGCTAGGTTTGTTTTCACTGATTGTAAAAGATCATTTGCTTTCCGTTTGTTTTTTGTGTGTGTTTCTGAGAATTCTATTTAGTCAAAATAGCAATTTTCTTAGTCCTTCTGTGCATTTGACTGTAAAGGCTTATATACTCCAATATCTGAAAAAATGTTCATCTATATTGTCTTCAGATTTTCTTCCACTTTTTAAAATATTTGAATCTTAAATCCTCCAGAAATAAGTTTTAGTGTGTAATGCATCCAAGAATTAACTTAAAAAATGATTAGCCCGTTGTCCTAAGACTGTATTAGAAAAATCATCCTCTCCAATAATTTGAGACAGTGATAAGAGTTAATATATATTGAGTGTGAACTCTATATTGAATGTTTACTTTGTACCTGGACTGATCTAAGTACTTTCATGGGATAAACTCATTCCAGTCCCACAAGAACCTGAGAAGATAGCTATATGTATTTTCATTTCCATTTTACAGATAAAGAAACTGATTCACATGATAAACAGACAATATGTCTTAGTGGTTAAGACAAAGAACTCTGGGGCTGGACTGGCTGGTTTAAATTTCCATTTCAACACGGGCCAGCTGTGTAATCTTGGGCACGTTACTTAACCTCCTCAATTTCCTCATCTATCAATGAGATATAATAGCCCCCTTTTAGAGAGTTGTTATGAAATGAACTAACAAATGTAAAGTCTGTAGACTGTCTGGCATACAGTAAGCTCTATATGGCATACGTCTTTTTTTTTTTTTTTTTTTTTTTGGTGCTGAATCACTAATGTTCTATGGTTGATTAATGACATATTATATATTTATATATTTTTTAATGTCTTGTGATTCAAGTTTCATTGTCTAGTGGCACTTTTTTTTAACATTTTCTTGTTCTTTTCACTTGTTTGTTCTTCTAGGGATTTTGATAGAAATTGCCTTGAATTTAAATATTATTTCAGAGTCATTTAACATTTTAAAATGTCTCCATCCTGACATTATGTGAAAAGTTTAGTAGTTTTCTTCAAACAGTTCCTACTTCTTACTTTTTAAGTTTATACTGGTGTGTTGTGCATTAATCACTCATTCATTCATTCATTTGTTCATTAATGTCGGATGGTGGTATTTTGGGGAAGGGCATTTTCTTACCAGTATCATTTATTTTAAAAAAGAAGAAAGAAATCCCTGTTATCCAAAGCAGAAACTACATACTTACCTTAATCATTTTACTTTTAACTTAAAACATACAAATGGACACTCATTCATCAAATCATTTCATGTAAAGCCAAAGGTTGTACTTTGAGAGTTGGTCAGTTGAGTTCATGTCAAACCCCTGTCAAGTCAAACTTATATGAATTCCAGTTTTAACTTTCATAACATGGAGTGAAAATTTAAATCCATTTTAAAATGTAAATATATAATCCTTCCAAATTTTACCATTTTCCTTCACAGTCTTTTACAGAGATCTGGCCCATACTTTATTCTACAGCAATTTTTAGCTATTTTCATCAAGCATTTCCCAAGCACTCTATTTTTATTTTTCATTAAAATACATTTATATTCACGATCACAATAGCATTTGGTTAGATTTTGTAATAGTTAATATAAATATAAATGCAAATGGTATGAGCAGGTTTGGGGGGAATCCAAATGACTTGTAAGCTTACAACTCAGCTTGTGGTAGCAAGACTACCAGGAATACTAGACGGTAAGCTATGGTTCTATAGCATTCAATGTCTCATGGGCATCTTGTAGTATGTTGTGCAGAGGGAATGAGAAGCATTGGTTAATCTAACAAATCAGTTAAGTGAAAATTGGTAAGAAACACTGTACTACATTCATGTGGAAATGACCACCATAAAAAATTATCTAGTTAGTCCTAAATTTTTCAGCTGGCTCCATTGTGTTTTCAGTTAGACAAATATTCTGAGACCCTTTCTTACTGCAGTGGCTGGAACATAAAATACAATACTACACAAAAGTGATGCTAACCTTTCTATATCACTATATTTTACACTTGGTTGGATTCTGTGTCTTACGGGAATAGAACATGCTAGAACAACCCTGTTATAATTTTCAAAAATGAAATATTTACTTTCATCAGCTTAATTTATTTTATTTTATAGGCTTGCTCCCATTTTCCTTTGTTTTCTGGCTCCTGCTCTCTGTAATATATTTACTTTTTTAATCTTCTGATCATTTGGAAGGGATATGCTGGTTTTTATTCTATTGAAGATTATGATTCATAAATGCATGTTTGGATAGGCATGTCTCTGACTAGTCACATACAAATGAAATGATATCTTTTTAATCCTTCCTTATATAGTTTGAAGAAATTAGCAAGATTTCATTTCTCCCATCCCTCCTTATCAATTTCCCAATTATATTTTTCTATTATGATATATGCATGATTATTTTAATTTTTAATTTTACATTATGAAGTTTTTCAAAAATTATTCTTGGAATTTTTTCTGCTCGTAACTATAGCTGCATTAAATATTTAATTTTAAGCACATATTTTACTATTTCATTTTTCACAACATATTTTTATGTTAAACTTCCCCAATCTTGTATTATATACTCTGATTAATCACTCAATGAGCCAGAGTCTTTGTGAAGGTTTTGTTTTTTCATTGTATTTAAATATTTCCTAAACCCTTGTAAATCTGACAGCCTTGAATCACTAATGACTGAATATAGAATTTTTTCACACTATTTTCTTTTTATTAAAACTCTCTAGGCATTGTTTGATTAACTCTTGGGTTTTTGTGTTAAATACAAAATTGTAGCTCAACTTCAAAGTGCTTCATTTATAGGCATTTTTCTCTGCCTGGATGCTTACAAAATTCTTTCTTAGTCTTCTAATTTTTGAATGCCTGTTCCAATTCTGTTATTGCATTTTTAGTTTCCTTATATTATTTTCTTGTCTCAGGCATCTCAACTTTAATTTTTACCTAACTCCCATTTGGTTTCCTCTCATTTAATCTGTTTGAATCCTAAAGTTTAGGATCATGGTTGGAAATTTAGAGAAAATACCCAAATGAGAGGAAATATATAAAGAATGTATATCAGAATATATTGAGGGGGAAAGATGTTTGCCTAGTTCTATATGGAATCAGAACAACTGGATGTAAGTGAACATCTCAGGAATAAAGTGTGGTATACCCTTAAAAATGGGGGAAGAAATATTGACTAGAATGGACTTGTTGGTGTCCTCTTATAGACTTGAGATACATGCAATGGAAGAAATTACAAAATTATGTGGAGCCAGGGTCACTGGACACTTTAGGGGCAGGGAGAGGGAAGGGCAATTGTAATACGGGTTTTTTTTTGGGGGGGGACTTGGGAATTGTCATGGGTGATGTTGCAATGGAGGCTATAGGCCATTTTATATCATCATGTATCATGCAGAACTGTATGGGAGAGAGGGTGGTCTACAGTCTGAACTGTGATCCATGCTTGATGGCAAAGCCCCAAAATGTGTATATCTATCACTGTGCCACACTGATGAAGGATATATATGTGGGAGATTGTGGGAGGTGTGGGAGGGTGGCATATGGGTACTCCTAATATTTCTGTGTAACATTTATGTAATGAATGTATCCTAAAAAATATATATATATAAAATTTAAAAATTTTAAAAATGGTATACTACAAGCAATGGAAAGAACAAACTGTTGCTACACACATCAGAAAGAATGACCTTTCCAGACAAAATGTTGAAGTCAATGACAATAGAGTACGCACTTTATTATTACATATGTAAACTAATCTGCAGCAATGAAAGTCAGACCAGTTTCTATTTCTTAATCCAGGCAGTGACAATACGGACATATTTGTTGTTCAAAACACAAAAATCAACCTGCACCCTTAGGAATTACAAACTTTTCTGTATGTTTACTATATTTTAGTAAGAATATGTGCCAAAAAGGTAAACACATTCATTTATTAATTTTTAGAATATCACGACTACACAACTCTTTGGTTTAATTAAACACAAGAATGAGTCCCCATCAAATTGGATTAAAAATATCAAAGTAAAACAAGATATTTCATCAGGAACAGTTTACATGACTATCACCAGCAATTTCGACAAATGAACATCTATTCCACTCATTAAGCTTTCCAAGGAAAAATATGTCATAACCTCTATTTTCAATTCATTCCCAAGCATTATGATTGAAAACTAGGGACCAAATAGGTCATTCCGAATCTAAAATTAAATTTAAGGTCTCTGCTTTTATTCAGGCAGTTAGGCAACTCAGCAAATGAAGGTTCAGCGCTTGCTATTCTTTTGCAGGAGAAATGTATGTTTGGAACGCTGTCGTCAACCAATCTGACACCACTGAGTTTGTATTCCGTGTGTTCACAGCTGTCCTGGAATTCCAGGCCCTCCTCTTTCTTCTCTTCCTCCTCCTCTACTTGATGATCCTTTTGGGCAACACTGCCATCATCTGGGTGGTGTGCACACATAGCGCCCTGCACACCCCGATGTACTTCTTCCTGTCCAATCTCTCTTTCCTGGAAATCTGCTACACCTCCGTTGTGGTGCCCTTGATGCTTTCCAACATTTTCGGAGCCCAGAAGCCCATTCCTTTGGCTGGCTGTGGGGTCCAAATGTTCTTTTTTGTCACCCTTGGCAGCACTGACTGCTTTCTCTTGGCAGTGATGGCGTATGATCGATTCGTGGCCATCTGCCACCCACTACACTACACCCTCATCATGACCCGGAAGCTGTGCATCCAGATGGTGGTCGGCGCCCTGGGCCTGGCCCTCTTCCTGTCACTGCAGCTCACGTCCTTAATCTTCGCTCTGCCCTTTTGCGGGCACCGCCGGGAAATCAACCACTTTCTCTGTGACGTGCCTCCAGTCTTGCGCTTGGCCTGCGCTGACATCCACGTGCACCAAGCCGTCCTCTATGTCGTGGGCATCCTCGTGCTGACCGTCCCCTTCATCCTCATTTCCATTTCCTACGTGTTCATCACCTCCGCCATCCTACGCATCCGCTCTGCCGAGGGTCGCCGCCGGGCCTTCTCCACCTGCTCCTCCCACCTCACGGTGGTCCTGCTGCAGTACGGCTGTTGCAGCCTGGTCTACCTGCGTCCCCGATCCAGCACCTCAGAGGATGAGGACCGCCAAATTGCCCTGGTCTACACCTTTGTCACCCCCTTACTCAACCCCCTGATTTATACTCTTCGTAACAAAGATGTCAAAGGTGCTCTGTGGAATGCTGTCATTGGTAAAGCAGCCTCTGACACCGATTGAAGTGACTGGGTTGGTGTCTGCTGGTTGTTATGACTACTAACTCTCTAAATGACAGAGAAAGAATTATATTGACTTTCCCTTACTTTGCACTTAATAAGTCCCTTTGGCCATATTTGTCCTGTATCCACAATCCACGCTCATTTTCTTGAAGTAGTTCAAATTAGATTTGAAGATTTGGACATAACCTCCAATATAGGCAGTTCTAGTCTACTCACCCTCTTCTTTAAAGGTTCACAGCTCACCCATATCAACTGCTCTATCAGTAAATCCCTATCCTCACTGTGAATAAGTTGAAAACTTTAGACATGCTGTCTCCTGAAGAGGCAATGATATTAATTTATCCCATAAAATGTGCCTTAGTTAAGAAATATTCATAAATGGACTCAGTTGTGGTTTCCCTACACATGGCTCTTCTGACCTTCTATTTGAACCTATGATTAGTACTAGAGTTGATAGGTTATGTCCAAGAGACAAATCTTTGGGCTGTCTTTGTACCAGCTGGGCCCTGAATCTCAGCAGAGTTGCAACACCTACTCTCCAGTTCATTGGACTCACCCAGGACAACTAACAATGAGGAGATGATGGACAATGACCATCCCGAGGAAATGAGGGAGTCTACAACTGCAAGCAAGAGAGTCCCACCTATCTGCCCTATGGGATTGAAGCCCTCTCTCAATTAGAGGTGAAGTGGGCATCACCATCCTAGAATCCTCAGGATTGGGGAATGAACTATGGACTAAAGTAGACTTACTGGTATTCTACTATTGATTTATTGTGATTCTACCAATGGAAGAAATTATATCATTAATGTGGAGGCAGTGGCCACTGGAGGTTCTGAGAGGAGGGAGAGAGAAAAACAGGTGTAATATGGGGGCATTTTAGGGACTTGGGAATCTTCCTGAATGACATTGCAACAACAGATACAGGTCATTATATATCTTGCCGTAACCTACAGAATTGTGTATGTGTAAACTATAATCCATGCTTAGTGGCAATGCTTCAAAATGCAATGAATGTACCACACTAATGAAAGATGTTATTAATGTGGGAAAATGTGGGAGGTGTGGGGGCAGGGCATATGGGAATTTCCTATTTTTTTATGTAACATTTATGTAACCTAAGTATCTTTAAAATTTTTTTAATTAAAAATTTAAAAATTAAAAATAAAAGAGAAATATTCATAAAGACACTTTACTCAAAGAAATATGTTTTATTATTGTTTTAGTTGTCAGTGCATGGCAACAATTGCTTATTTAATGCATCAATTTCCTTTGTTCCATGCTTCCTGGATGGCCGACTCCATTTTCTGTCATTCTGCCATGGACAGGAATTATCATTCACTGACTAAACACCTACTAGGTGCCAGCCATGGATATCAATAACTGTTTCGAGATGTCAGCAGCTGCCAGTATGAACCATCTGTGCTGATGACATTGACGCCAGCCATTGCTGTATCCCCTTCCTCACTACCTCCTGTGCCTTCATAGAGGCTGCTGCTCATAAGATCACCCAGCAGATGGCGCCATGGCTCCTCCCACCTCACTGCAGCCCTGCTGCAGTAGGGCTGGTGCATCTTCCTGTACCTGCTCCATGGCTCCACATACACCCTCAAGTAAGACTAACTTCCCTCTCTGGTGTGCATACCAGACCCCCCGCTGCTAAAATGTCTCACTTACACCTTGAGGAAGAATGAGGTTGTTATAGAT
>PVKH010020075.1:0-14664 GCA_004027955.1 Chaetophractus vellerosus | reverse complement strand
TGGTGTGAAAACAAAGAAAACTTAACATTACTTACCTCGGGTGGGGTGAGGCTAGGGAGGGGGCCAGTGATTGTTAGCTTGTCTGTACATTGCTTATTGCAAGGAATGAGTTTTGCTGTTTGCTAGTTAAAAAAAACATTCAAAACACGTGTGTCTGTAAATGCATACGTATTTATGGAGAGCAACAGCTAGGTGGCGTTATGAAGATATAAAAAAGGAAATATAGTAATAAGAAAATATTAAGCCCAATTCAACCTCACCTTTATAATTCGAGTGGAAAACATGCATACATCACCATAGAAAAGATTAGAAGGATGTCCAACAAACGGTTACAATTTTTAAGTCTGGGTGGAATGTTATTGGTAACTTTAATTTTTTCTTAATAATTTTGTTTTTCCCAAAATTTCTACCTTGACTATATATAACATTTTTAATGTGTAAAAAAACCATTTTGAAAGTTGAGAAAACAGGCACTCTGGGGATAAAGAAAGATATAGAAAACAGGGTCAGGAGAAGTAGAAGCTTCTCAGATAAAATTCAGTAGCCAAATAATTTTCTAAAGAACTCAAGCAATAATGCCAAAGTGATGAAATTATTAAAACATTAACACACTATGCTGCAAGCTTTTTCGATTTCTTAACAAAACCATGGTTAATAATTCATTATTGCCTTTCCTGGTAGGAAAATAAAAGAAATTCTGGCAAAGAAAACAGGGAGTCATCAGAATTGTGTTCAAATATTAAATATGAAAAGAAAGGAAGAAAGGAGAGAAAATCCAGCTCTAACTATAGCTGTTTTCTAAGGGAAGCTGACTTTCCATTGCCAGGGAGCAAATCCTCAAGGTTTCCAAAGCACCATTTTGTATTTCCCTAGTTTCTCTCTCTCTCCCTCACACACATACACACACAAAAGGTGAAAACCATATCTTCATGTAAAAGAAGTCATAGTCTGCCTGGCAGTTTTGATTAAATTAATATATGTATGTAAGGAAGAATGAAAGCCCAGACAACTGTTAAAAATGTATCGAAATGTATCTCAGTATCTCAAGACTTTCTAAACTCACAAGAGTAACTTCCCCTCCTCACCAGTTCTTGCTCTAAAAGCATGTTTCATTCGCTCAACATTTATTAAGAGCCCACCGTGAGTTGAAGTTCATGCCAGAGGCCAGGAAATCAGAGAAGGAGGAGATAGTACATACATATTAAGAGATTGTCATTGGGCATAAAATCAGGATAATTCTGGCTTGCTCTCTGGCACCACCTACTGATCAAACAGCATTTCACTTCAAAACCATAAAATTTGAATTCTCCCCTTTTCAATACTGTCTGTGCTTTGGAGAAACCCAGGTGCTTTTACAACCCTACTCATCTGGACCCTGGATCTGCAGGTATTAATATGTGAAAAACGGGTGCCCTAGAAAATTCTGTCCTAAATGTTAGTAGGAAGTTGCATCATTGCACCTAAACAGAAATGTCAGGATAGTCAGTCTGGGGTTTCAAAATGAAAATGTAATTGGATCGCTGTAGGTGCCGCACATATTTAATCTGAGTGTGTCGGAGGTAAGATGTTTGTGAGAAATTTATGAGCGTGGACTGAAAACCTTTGCTTCTTTGGGTTTGCTTTAATTATATGATGATGATTCATATCCCCCCTTGTCTAAATCACTCCTTGACTCTAAACAATCATTAACATTCAGTAATATTTTAATCACATATCAATTTATTTAGGAAACTATTCCTTTTTTTACTTATCAGCGCTTAGCATTTTTCTTTTGTCACGTATCCACGGGACATTATGTCATGCCAATAGATCTGTATCCAGGTACTAAACCACTAATGCCCAAACTTCTTCTGGTCAGGGAATTAAGAGAGGCTGGGAAGTACCATTTATTACACAAATGGAATGACATGGAAAAACCTTTATTAGGGTGGGGAAATCAAGTTGGAAACAAATGGATGTATCCACTACTACTTAATGCATTTCATGTCTTTCAAACCCCCGAACCGGATTCTACAAGATACAACATGGCAATTGAGAGGCGGTCTCAAAATTATTATGGTATTTAAAAATCAGAGTAAGCAGTATAAAATCACAACTTATTCCCAGGTAAGGGGCAGGAATCCACAACAATCCCTAAAAACACGAAGAGCAAACCTCTTAGAGAATTCTACTTATGACTTTTCTTTTGGCCACTTCGTTTTTAATTTAATTTTTATTTTTAAGAACTAGTCAGGGATGGAGTCTGCTGGACAGAGCAAAGCCGAGTGGGCTCCTCCTTGAACGATGGAGTAGGTCTGCCTGGGCAGTTCTTGCTGCGAGGAGGAGGAGAATATGGGTGGAGCCGTGGTGGCCACGGCGATGCTCTGGCCTCCGTCGCTGACCACGGTCACTTCAGCCGCCCCCTCCTGAATCAGAGCGTTAAGGCCTTCAAAGTCAGCGCAAGCGATGCCGGAGCTGGTGATGAAAGTCTGGTTGCCGGAGCCCTCCGGGGTGCCCGCCGGGGCCGTGGGGATCAGAGTCTGGTGCAGGGCAGCTCCGTCCCCCTGGCTGTGGGCAGTCAGCAGGACAGCCGGCTGGGCCATGGCTCCCGCCTCGCTCGGACACCCCGAGGACTGAGGAGGGGCCATCAGACTGACCTGGCGCAGGATCTGCAGGCGGCTGTTCCCCGGGAGTTCCTCTGCGCTCTGAGCCACCAGGGCCGGGGGCACGATGTTGACCGCTGCGGCGGCGGCCTGGACGATGGCATTTGTCTGGGGCACTTGATGCCCCACAATGATTTTGACTCTCCCCTCCCCAAACTGGGGCACTTGGCTGGGTTGGAGGGGCACCTGGAGATGCCCCACGGCGAGGGGTGCCGGGGGCTGCTTGCTGGGGTCGATCTGAAACTGGAGGACCGTCACGTCCGAGTTCTTGTTCTCGTGATACTCACTGTGCTGCCGCTTGTGGCTGCGGAGCGAGTCCTCCCGCATGAAGGAGGCATCGCAGACGTCACAGTGAAAAGTCTTCTTGGCGTCCAGCCTGGCCACCTGCCGGCTGCTCTGCCTGGCCGTGTCTTTCCTCTCCAAGGCCTCGGTCTTGACCGCGTCGCCGTGGAACTTCTTCACGTGCTTGCTCAGGTTGCTGGGCTGCTTGGTGTCGAAGCTGCAGTAACTGCACTTGAAGGGGCTGTCGGTGCAGTGGATGCGCTCGTGCACGCGCAGGGCGGCCTTGCTGGAGCAGGAGTAGCTGCACTCGGGGCACTTCTCGGGGTGCTCCGACTGGTGCACCCGGCTGTGCTTGCGCAGCGTGGCTTTGCTATCGCCCAGGAAGTCGCAGTGCGGACACTTGAAGTTATTCCCGCTGTGCTTGATGCGGATGTGCGACTTGAGGTTCCCCTTCATGGTGCAGCGGACGTTGCAGAACTCGCACTTGAAAGGCTTCTCCCCCGAGTGCACGCGCATGTGCCTTTTCAAGTCCGAGCTGATTTTGAACTTGGCGCTACAGAGCCAGCACTGGAAGGGGGCATCCCCTGTCAACACAAGGTGAGTTTCGATAAGAACAGGCAGGCAACAACCACAGCGGATCCCCCCGAAGCACACACCAGAAAACCGCTTATCCCAAGGCAGGCGGGTGGAGGCCTCCTAACTGCCGCTCCTAGAGCCCCTGGGAGAAAACGCAGCGCGGCGAAGGGCTTCCCGACTTGCCCCACACCTACACCACCGCCAGGGCTGTCAGGCCCGAAGGAAAAGAGCTACTCAATTGTCCCAATCAAATGAGATGTGCAAATATATTTAGTATATCCTTGAAAAACAACCAGGCTGTATCGTTCACATAGCTAATATTCCCACTCTGTCGTTAATGGCTCATAGCTGTACGCCTGTGCACAATCCGTTGATTTTGGTTGAGTTATATGTTGTAACTGAGTCAATGTTCAAATCACTCAGCTCTGTGCTGCACCATCAGGGTATTCTTTATAAAATGATCGAAACACCCAGCTTCTATGTCATGCAGATTTTTATTAATAAAGACATTTATTGCGTAAAATGTATTTATTCCACATTGCCAGCTGCACTCTTTACTTGTGATGTTATAAAATCCAGCTGCTTGTTTTTTTGTTTTTGCTTTTTCTCCTTTAAATTCACATGCACGGAAAGATGAGCAGGGAAAGTGAAATTGCAAACATCTGAATGGACATGATCTTCCAAATTTATTTCCTCAAGGAATGCCAAGTCCAAATTATCTAAGGCACTGATATTTCAAGCAAATTGGTGACCCCACCCCGTTGGATATGGTTTAAGGAAGTAAAATAACAGCAGCCAACATTCTTCGGTTGCTTCTGGAATGCCAGAGATTATGCTGAGTGCTTCCCAATCTGATGCTCCCAAACGTCCCCGAGAGGTCGGTTCTTATTATTAGTAATACTACTGGACCATGAGGCGACCAGGTAACTTGTTCTCGGTCACCCAGCCCAGGCCAATATTCTTAACTCCTAGATTAATGATACGTCTAAATTCTTAGGTCATAAACTCAAGAGCAGGGATTGTGGTCCAGCTTTTTGGTGGAGAGTCTAAAACATCACTGCAAGCTACTTAATGCATGCAATTAAAGATGGCAGGGAGCAATTTAACAAGCTCCTTGAAAACTGAGAAACCTAAACCTAAATAATGCTCCACAAGACTGAAATAACACAGCGACGACGTGCACTGACCTCTAGGGCTAGGACTGGAAAGCTCCAGCCCACAGGCTGAATCCTGCCCACTTTATACATAAAGTTTTGTTGGCACATAGCCGTGCCGTTCATTTTGGTGTTGTCTCTAGCGGCTTTCGTGCTACAATGGCAGAGCTGCATAGTTGGGACGCAGCCTGAAATACTTACTCTCTGGCTCTTTATAGAAAACGTTTGCCCTCCCCTGCTCTGGAATGTTGTTCTCAACTTTTTTCATGCCATGGACCCTTTTGGTAGTTTAGGGAAGTCCACGGATCCCTTCTCAGAATAAGGCTTTAAATGAACAAAATAAAATAAAATAAAAATTACTAGGACTATAAAAGAAATCAATTATAGTGAAATTGTTATCAAAATATTAGAAAAAAATCTGTGAGATGGTAGTGTATGCTCTTTATTAATGCATTAAATAATAAGCGCTCGCGGCGGGTCTGATAACTGTGACGATTTCTAGAGAAAAGCATAAAAGGCATTTTGATCTCTCTACAACGGCTGTGATGCATTAGGAATATGCCTGTGACTTCTACTGCAGACCAGGTCACATGCAGTTAGGCGATTTTTTGCCTCCTTCCATAATTGAAGGACACACCCACTTTCAGTAGAGGTTAGTGAAAATGAAGAGGGACTGCTTTTCCCATCCAAGTACATGAATCTCCTAAACTCTATTCGTGGACCCCTCGGAAGAGGGGTCTGGGGACCCAGATTAAGAATCCCTGCTCCAGAATGTTCTACTAAGTTTTCCAGTTATGTCTCTGCTTAAATTGTGGTGCTGATCTCTTCATTTCCTCAGGAATCTGCAGAGGTAAGCTCCTGAGAAACCAGACAACCAAATCTCACAGCTGAGTTGTACCTCATAACTTTTTTTATATGAATGTGAGGTTTTACGCATATTTGTTTTTCTTCTTCTTTTTTTTAACCATAGATTTATTTCTTAGATAAGCCATACTGGTCAGTAAATATTCTCACTGGACTGTAAAGTCTCTGAAGCTAATGACTGTGTTCGTTCCTCCCACTACCTGAGCCCCACAGCATCTGGTACAATGAATGTTTGTTGAATGAATAAGTGACTGATACATTTACGCTCAGAAATCTTTCTTGAGTTTAGTTTGCAACCACGATGAATGAACAGGTAGCTGATCAAATCAATGGAAGGGCAAAAAAAAATCCTATTCATTAAAAAATTTAGTGCCCCAGATGTATAAAAAGGAAACTGAACATTTCTTGGAGATAGCAAATAAAATGGCTCACATTTAAATTTTTAGAAAATACATCTTTTATAGTCCAATTTAACGATGATATTATAAAAGACAAGTTAAGTTCTTCTTTATAAGTCAAAATGATTCTGAACCATAGTGAATCATTCAGCTCCTCTAACTTAGGCTGGGGGAGATTTCTGAAGAAAATCAGTTGAGCAGAAAAACAGTCATGCTAGTATCTTAAATTGTTGTGGTAGATTACAAAAATGGCTCCTAAACTCTCTCCCCCCCTCCCTGTAGCCATGATCTCTGCCATAATATTGTGTATACTGTCCCACCAGGGGCAGGATGGTTTGCCATGACTCCCGACAGCAGGCCCAATCACGTCATTTGATTTGGCCAATGGGATGTTAAGTAATGACAAAATAGCTTTATTAGGCTGCACATTGGGGCTTGCTTCCTTGCATTTCTACCATTGCACGAGGAGGTCAAACCTGGCCTGGCCCCGGAGGAGGATAACAGATGAACAGAGCAGAGACAGATTGCCTCCATTAAGGTCAGTGGACAGCCAACCCATAGCCACCAGATCTCCAGACTTGTAAGTGAGCCCTGCCAAGACCAGCAAAACTGCCTAGCTGACACCCAGCTGATCCCCAATGTGTAAACAAAAAAGGCTTATCATTGTATGTCACTGTGGTTTTGTGTTTTTGTTTTTGTTAGGCTGCATTATTGTGACAATAGATAACTGATACAATATCAGTGACTAGAATTGGGATGCTTCTTAGGCTACAGGAGAAATCCAAATATGTAGCATTGGCTTTGGAATTGAGTAGCAGATGGGGGTTGGAAAAATAGCAAATCACACTGTTTAATGGCAAAACATTTGGTCAACTGTCACCTGCGGTAACTTAGATGGTAGAAAATGCACCTAACTTAATAAACACTTGAACTTGAGCAGAGATTAATTCCAGGCATAACAGTGGAAGTGACTTATAAGCTGCATGACACAAGGCACCATAAGAAAGAGACAAGCCCCCCAAAACCTGACCATTCTCTAAACAGAATTTAGAGGGAACATAGAAAGTCCAAGACCTTTATACTGGGTTGTATAAAGTTTCTCATCTCCAGCCTCTCCAACCAGCAAAAGATGTTCAAAGTAAGAGAAAGTCTGCAGACAAAGATATCCAAGGGATTGACCACAGAATAAAGATCAAATGAGAAATGTGACTGTAAGACTCTGTTAAAGCCTCTAAAAGATTTAAGTTGGTGCCAAGCAGGCTCTCTCAGATGGACAAAAGTACTCCTAGAAATCTCAAGGGACTCCACCCGCAAGAGCCTGATATGCTGAAAGTGCCCATAATTGAGTTAAGAGAGAGGCAAGTCTCCAAAAGAATTATGGGTGTGACTTCTGGCTAATGGATACACAGGAAACTCACAAAGTTTTAAAGACAGCTCTAATGGCAAAACTGTTACCAGCCAAGACTAAAACTAAGTGCAAAAAGGACCCTAGTTTTTGGTAGGCAGGAAGCAGTCTGAGAAAATTTCTCCAAGTACTCAGTTTCCAATCCTCTTCAGAAATGGCTAAGGAAAGTGATGGAAAGTTCATCCCAGTGAGTGGAGTTAAAAGCCAGGGAACTGAGCCAAGACCTAATATAGAAACAGTCCCTGTCTCCAGAGCGAGTGGACCTGGAACATCTGCCCTGAGGGATTTCAGAAATGCTATGGACCAGTGACTGCCAAGTACCACCCATTCCTTCCCTTCTGAATGACAGGACTTTCACCCCTTCCCACCTTTCTGACGTTTGCCTTGTGGTGTCCACTGTGGTGAGCTCATCCCCACTCCTTGACACCAGGACCAAACATGTGGCTGGCTATAGCCAAAGCGATGTTTGCAAACTTCATGCAAGCAAAGGTTTGATATGGTCTCAGACATTGGGGCTTGCCTATTTGCACCACTGTCATTGCCAGGAGAAGGACAAGCTGGGGCTAGTCCACTGGGCCTGGGAGAAGGATGAGGATATGAGAAGAAGAGCAGATGGTCCCAGCCAAGGTCAGCGGGCACCTAGCCCACTCCACATACATGATCGAGCCCAGCCAAGTTCAACAGAATTGTCTAGCTAACCCCCACCTGCCCTCAGGAATGAGAGCAAAAAATGCCAGTGAGATTTTGTGGTGGTTGTTACACAGCATCATTGTATTCATAGCTAACTGATACACTCGCCAAAGGAAAATGCACATAACCTGTTATCTACTCTGCCAAGTTCGCTATTATATTTTTCAGTTAAGTATCCCATGCTGAACCACTCAGAGTAGATGTAATAAAATGTCTGAAATTCCTAACCTATACATTATGTAGAAATCGATTAAGATGGATACATTGTTTATTTTTCTATTTCATTTAGCGTACCTCCTCAATTACATTTTCTCTAGCGAATATGTTATAGTTATAAAGTTATATAAAGACATATATGAAGTTACACGTTTGATTTTTTTTCCCTCCCTATTTTACTTTTGAAAAAGTAGATGGGCAGATGACAAGCGACACTATAAGCAATGGGTTTGCCAAGACATGCCCACATCATTTACTTAAGTGGTGACTAGGTTCCTTAGATGCTTTAGGTGCTGACGACTGAAGCTCGAGGAAGTTGGGAGCAGAGGGAGAAAGCGCCATCGGCCACTTACCCGTGTGGGATCGGAGGTGGACGGTGAGCTGGCTGGAGTTGCGGCTGGCGTAGGGGCAGATCTGGCATTTGAAGGGGCGCTCGTCAGAGTGTATGCGCAGGTGCTTGTTCAGGCTGCTGCTGTCGGCCGCGGCGTAGTCGCACGTCTTACACTTGTAGGGCTTCACGCCCGTGTGGCAACGCATGTGGGTTTTCAGCTTATCCTTCCGGCTGAAGCACTTGCCACAGACCTCACACTTGTGGGGTTTGTCTCCTTCAAACACACACAGACAACGTCAGGAAATAAAATTTAAAAAGAAAAGGGGTTATATACCACCTCCTTTTGAAAATAAAGTAATAACACAATTACCATAGATTATTTAGAAAACTTGGAACATTGCTTGGCAAAGGGCTAATGTCTTAGGAGCAGGGATTTTCTTCTTCTATTTTGCTTATTGGTATTTTCTGATTGTTCTACAATGATATGAATTCCTTATTGATTAAAAATAGAAGGCAACTAAAACAAAAACTTAAAGCTAAGTTAAATAAGACTCTGCCAATTGGCCCTTGTATGCATTCTCTCCTTCCTTTTTACAATAGGTCCCCATTGACTACTTTTTTATACTTAAATAATCTCAATCATTCCTTTCACCTTATTAAATATCCACAACACGATTTTTAAGGCTGATGCATTTCACTGTATGGATGTGCCATAAATTATTGAACCAATTCCCTACTTGGTTATTAAAAAGAAAGACATGGATAGGTACTGACTGACATGGAAAGATGTCCAAAAATTAATGAAAAAAGCAAGTTGCAATGATAGGGTATATCGTACCAACTTAGTAAAAGATGGAAAAAATTGTGTGTTTTTAGGTTTGGTATAGGCATGCAAAATTTTTAGAATAATACATACTGGACTGGTGACTTTTGGGGTGTAGGATAAGAAGAAGGTGGGCTATGAGTCAGGATTCTCCTGTTTTACTTTATATCTCACATGCACCAAATATGTATTTTGGCTAAATGCTCAGTAGTCAAGGGCTAACATCAACGGTCAGCCCAAGCTGATCACAAGCATCAAAGAATGAACATCTGGGACTTAAGAATGTATCTAAAAGTTTTTTGAAAATTATGTTATTATTTAAATCTAGTAATCAATTTTTTTTCTTTTTTTTAGGAGGTACCAGGGATTGAACCCAGGGCCTTATACATGGGAAGCAGACACTCAACCGCTGAGCTACATCCACTCCCCAATGAGAGTTGGTTGTTTTTTTATTTGTTTGTTTGTTTTTAGGAGGTACCAGGGATCGATCCTGAGACCTCATACATGGGAAGAAGGCACTCAACCACTTGAGCTACATGCGCTCCCCAGTAATCAAATTTTAAAACCCAAGAAGGATAATTCTCAGCAGTGCAGCCAGCTGCTAAATCACCCCTGTGGTCGCTGTATTGTCTATTTGCAACACTGGGCAGATGCTTGATAGTGGCAGAGCTGGACCATTTTTCTGGCTAGCTCTGCCAGTGGAGGGCTCGGCTGTTGTCGCTTCCCACCCACCCCCACCCCCCACCCACAGGGGTGATTAATCACCTCCTCCTCTCTGAAAGTAACTAAGGTAAGGACACCTCATCGACTCTCGGACTGGAGGACGTCTGTGGAGACGCTGCAGGTATATGGAAGCTATCCCACAAGTTTGGCTAACTGTGCATAGAAGATGCCTTCTGAAGATTTGCAGGAACACACTTGAGGTCATTGCTCTCACTTGCATTTTTATAAAGCTGCTCCAATCAGCATTAATAATTACAGTGCTTCCTCTCTTTCAATAAACATGATGGATGGAACTGCAATATGGAACCCACAAGGAGACTTTCACTGCCCTTTACATTGCGAATGCTTCCCAACACCTGCAACTTAACATTTGGATAACTGCAAATGCCGTGGTGCCGTGAGGCTGATTAGATATGACGGTGGCCCCAGTGCAATAAGGCGATCTTTGATCATGGCCAAGGAATATGAGAAATAACTGTCCTTTATTTCATCTTCCACAGGCTGAAGCTAAATACAAGACTTTGGGCAACTAGTGAAGCCAAAGCCAACGTCAGAGTTTCTCTTCTTTATGTAGATTTATGCTCTGAATTTATACGTGTCTACGTTGCTTGAAGCATGAGCATCTTTTAATGATTGCTAAAAACAGTCTAAAAATAAATCCTTCATGCAGAAAATCTGAGAAACATAAAAATAATATACTGAAGAAAATTAGTCACCAGAAATAATCACCTTTTTCTTTTTCTATGTATTGATCATTTTCTTTCCTTCTGTTGGAAATGGATTTATTTATTAAATTCCCCTTCAAAATTGCAAAAAAAATACTCTCACTGTATCTAGTGATACAATATAAAAATACACAAAGGAAGAGCTATATCCTTCCCCCCTGTTTCTCGAATCTTTCCCAATCATTACACACACACATACATATATTTTTATAAGACTGTCTCCTCAAAATGAGAATACATGCATTTAAATTTTCATTAATTTTGTCAGATTAGTTTTCAAAATGGCTCTGGTAGTTCACTAGCAAAGTTTGCTCATATCCTCTCCAGCACTGGATTTTACTGCTTTAAGCATTTTCTGCCAAAATAATGTATAAAAGAGGGCACCTTATTTTTATTTAATTTGTATTTGCATTTTCCCGACAACCAGTCAACTCAGCATTATATCACCTGCCTGGCCTATCAGCATCTCCCGCCCAGCATGGAGCAGGTGTTCAGGGCACACACATGAAAGCAATGTGACTTACCTGTGTGAATTTTCAAATGACGCTCCATGTCCTTCATGCCATAGGCAGTCTTGAATTGGCAACCTGAAAAACACAAGGAAAGCTTCATTGCAAAGGGAAACCCAGGAACTTCAGAGCAAAGAGAGCTGGCAGGAACCACGTTAACCAAGTGATCAAAGTTAACACCACAATACATAGCAATACATAGCCTGAGCCTCCGGATTCCATGATCCAAGAAGGACCACATCACTGCTGTGGTTCCTGCCCAAACTGCGTGAACTAAATCTAATCATGAGCACATTCTACAAAATACCTGGCCTGTACTTTTCAAACAATGTCAAGATCATGAAAGACAAAAGCTGAGGAACTGGTGCTGATTAAAGGTAGCTAAAGTCACAAGAAAACAAAATGCAATGTGTGATACTGGAGTGGATTCCGATGAAGATAAAACATGTTTTTCTTTTGGTATAAAGGACATCAGTGAGACAACTGATGAAATTTGAATAAGGTCCGTGATTTAATAATAGTATGTAAACATGGTAATTTCTTGATTTTGATGATTGGACTGTGGTTATGGAGACGGATGTCCCTGTTTTTAGGAAATATACCCCAAGGTATTTTAGTATTTAGGTGGTTTGGAAAAAAATATGTATTTACAAAGAAAGTGACAAAGCAAATGTGTTAAAATGTTAATATTTGGGGAATCTACATGAAGGGGATACTGGAATTTTTAAAATGATTTTTGCAGCTTTTTCTCTAAGTCTGAAATTATTTCAAAATAAGACTTAAAAAAAAATAAGGAAAAAGTAATCTTTCTGGATGTCTTCCTAAGCTATAAGACAGGAAGAAAAATTCAAAATTCATGTAACTTGAAATTTCACCAGTCCCATTTCAAAGTCCCATGTCTACAAAAGTCTGACAGCCCACATGCATGATGATTAAAGAAAGCAAGAGATCAGTCAGATGTGCCATAGCAAATGGCACGGAGCTCTGTGATTTTTAAGCCAGGGATGGCATTTTGGAGCACATCAATGTCTAGTTATCATGGCATTTAAAGGAAGAGAACTAGAACCTGGTTAAGCGTCACATCCTCTACATAATGAGGCTGTAATGTTGTCTTTACCTGGATAGCAACAGTTAAGCCTTTTCTGAGCAGGTGGGGTGGCAGGCTTTTTGGCACGTGACTTGGCAGGGAGAGAGATGACAGTGGCCGTCTGGTTTTCATTGCTTTCTGTGGGCAGGTATGTTTGATAGCCATGTTCAAAAACAAATTCTGGAGCTGAAACTGTAAGACACACAATTATTAACTTTGCTAGCCTCCCTTTGCAGAGAATTAACATGCTACACTTATTTCCCAGTATCCTTTGCTGTTTATGAGTGATCACGAGACCCAGTTCTGGCCAATGTGCACTACAGAATGTCTGCTAGGGAGCATCTGTAAAAGAATCACTCCCTGATTTAAAAACAAAAACAAAAAACACCTAAAAAAAAAATTCAAAGAAAGAGACACAGTTGAGGAAAGTCCATTCTTGCTGTCCTGGCCATTCCTACTTCCTGTCTTTGGACATGCTTCAGGATGTGATGCCTGGTTCTATGGCAGCCATTCTGTAACCATAAGGGGAAAGCATGATAATCAGATACTGAGCCACAGCACTGAAACCACCCAAGACTAGAAAACTTGATAGGTAAACAGTAAATGTCCCTATAATTTATGCCAGGTAGGTTTTCTGCTAATTGCAGCCAAATGCATTCTACTGATACAGGCACTTTTATGAGCTATATCACAAAATACTAACAAATCATCCAAAAGGAACTGATAGGAGGAATTTCTGGGCAATGACAGTCTTAAAATTCTAATTAACAGTCTCTCTAGCACACATACAGAAAATCCTACTCTCACTAAGGTTTCTGAGAAAAAAATGGGGAAAAAACAAAACAGAGACCAAATATGAACTATCATTGTAAAAAATAAAATAGACAATAATTTAGTTCATTTAGTTTCAAATTTCAAATAACTTATCCCCCAAACTTCTTTGGTTCTTTTTTTTTTTTTTTTTTTTGCTTATAAAATAATTTTGTGACTACTTTGTTAACTAAACTTAGTCTATGGTTTGAGACTGGAAGTATTTTCTTTTTCTCCTTTATTACAATGTAAAATTTGTCACATGGAGATTTGGCTGAAAATGTAGAGTAAATTACGATTAAATGAAGTTTGTTCATTGGGTTAACTTCTCAGGCTGAGAGGACCTAATGAAAATTTTGAGAGCCATTGTCACATTCTGTTTCCCAAACTTCATTCACTGAGGTACCACCTTTGCCATTTTATCAAGTGACTATATTTATATAATTCAACGCAGGCCTAACATCACTATCTATTTTGGCTTTGCTCAAAGCAATCATACCCATGCCATAGAATTGAGGTGCTAGTTATATTTTGTGTTACACACTAAAACAAATACCATATTTCTTTGGATCTAAGATGTTATAGATTCTAAGATATACCATTATTTTATGTGCCATTAATTTTTCAAATATTGCTAATTAAACACATTATGACACAATGCTTTCATATTCCTTAGATATTTATTTTATATCAATTAAATGTGAACTTATAGACTTCTTGGGACATTTGACATGAAACTCAAGCTCCTCAGGCTCCTGAACGCCATCTCTTTAGCCTCTTTGGCAATGACAGGATAATTCTGATTCATGTCAAAGAACACCTGGGTTTTAACAGCCCTGGGTATTTGAGTAAACTCATGGCTTCAATTTTTCTCAACTGAAATATGTCTCGGGAAGTTAAGTGGCTTTTGTTTAAAGTCAGCAAGAATCCACCACACCTGCCCCTTGTTGAAGTGTTTTCCCCTACTCCAGGGGAGCTGGTTGTTGCTTCTGCTTTCACTTGCACTGACTGGTTCTCAAAGAGCAGTCCCCACCAG
Organism: Chaetophractus vellerosus; assembly: GCA_004027955.1. Taxonomy (NCBI): domain Eukaryota; kingdom Metazoa; phylum Chordata; class Mammalia; order Cingulata; family Chlamyphoridae; genus Chaetophractus; species Chaetophractus vellerosus. Next base: position 393 of record PVKH010020075.1, on the reverse strand, counting down.
GAGCAGCAGCATCGCCTGGGAGCTTGTCACAAGGCAAATTCTTGGGCTCCACCAAGACCAGAAACTCTGGGGATGGGGCCCAGCACTTTGTGTTCTAACAAGCTTTCCAGGTAATTCTGATCCCCAGTCAAGTACTGCTGGCCTAGACAATCCTTTTCCAAGCAACTCAGCAATAAAATTTAACCCAGCTTTGTCTAATTGAAGGAACCAGCCATTCTTGCTGGCTATTTTGCAAGCCCATATGGAGCTACAGTCATTCCTCCAACAACAAACATTTGCTTCATTAATAACCAATCGAACCTCTGCTACCCTTTTCAAGAATTTCTGGGTACACAGTTACTTCACATCTTAAAGCTGAATCATCATGCAATATCTTTTTTTGTTTGTTTGTTT
>PVKH010020074.1:0-14683 GCA_004027955.1 Chaetophractus vellerosus | reverse complement strand
TTTTTTTTTTTTTTTTTTTTTTTTTTTTTTTTTTTTGCCTTGCCCACGGCGGCTCTGCCCCGCCCATGGTGGCTTGCCTTTCTCAAGGCTGTCTTCCCACTCGGAGAGGTCCCCGGGAACCAAACCCGGGGCCTCCCATGTGGTACCTCAGCGCGCTCTTTATCCACTGAGCTATCTAGCCGGGCCTGACAATATAGTATAAACACAACTTTTCTATGCACTGGGAAACCAAAATTGTGTGACTTGTTTGTTATGATACTTGCTTTATTGTGATGGTCTGGAATCGAGCCCGTAATATCTATCTTTTAGGAATGCCTGTACAGGAGTAGAAAATATAAGGAGCGGCCTGAACTCCTAGGGTGAGATCGAGCACCTAAGGAAGAGCATTCCCAGTACCTTGTCTCTCCCATCCCTGGCTGAGAGCCAGATCTTGGAAAGGGCATACTTTTGACTCGCTGAATGAAGGAGAAAGTCATTGAGGGGACTTGCTTGTGGGACTTAACCACGTATCTGGGATGTTAGCAGAGGCAATCCACAGGGAGTGCTGTGCCTCTGCTTGTTAGAAGCTAGGGGAAGCTGCTGGCTACTCTATGTTGCTGTGCCAAAGCTGCCCAAGTAAAAAACTGGAGAAAGCATGGGGTGGCCAAACGCTGCTGGGCTGTGCAGGAACTTAGCATTGGAGAGCCCCTGCAGACCCAACAGTGGAGAAAAAAATTTGTGTTCTGCAGGAGCTGGAAATTTTTTCCTCCAGTATCCCTCCATTGCCCTCTGCTGGCAATGCTTAACATATTGCCTTGATGAAACAGATAAACTGGGCTCTATAAAGTTGATGGGTAGGATTTGGCTGTACCAAGGTTATGTGTAAAGGAAATACATTTAATTATATATTTTATTCTGAAAACATTGAATATTTACTATGAAAATTTTAATGACGTTAAGATTTAAAGCTGTATTTCTAAACAAGAAACTCAACTAACTCATAGTCTTGTTTTTATTTCTACGTACGGAGGAAAAAAGTGAAATAGTGATTTTCTGACTTAAAAAAACTGAGAAGTATTTATTCATACATTTCAGAAAACATATGGCAAATTTTTTCACAGCAGCAAATTACTAAATAAGAAAATCAGAATTACAAGCTATACAAATTATAAGTTACTTTCTTAGGACATAGCAACAACCTCAGAAGTCCAAGCATTTTGCAAGATGTCTTTGCTAGAAATAGCATTTGCAAGGACAGATTTTCTTTGGATGTAGAGAATGGCATGTATTTTTCTGAAGATATAAGGAAAGAGGGACATTTGCACCTTATTAGAGATTTCTTTCATTTTCACATGCACATAGTTTCAAAGTCAGTACTTGAATTACGCTAGTTAGCATTGAGAGAAAAAAAAAAGTCTTGAAAAGTTTAAAATTTACAATACGGAAAAGAAAATGATAGTAACAATTTAAACATGGGACATGTTTAGATTCTACAACATTTCCACAACTGTGTGTTAATTCTACAACTATGTGCCGTCCTCTCTACTAAACTGATACACAGAATGAAAAATTAAAGTGTTTCCTTTTAAGGAGGAAGCAATCTAAAAAATAAATAGGTAAAGAGTCTGAAATATTGGCTTCTTGCTTAAATATGCAAAAAGCTACTGTAGAGGAAACAGTGCCTGAAAAATCAATCTAATGGAAGGTAATTAGAATTTAAGACTATATTTTAAAATACTACTGATTTAATGTTGGACTTGAGACATTAAAGCAAGCAAACATCTTTAAAACTCTGAGTTCCCTTTGGTACAATTAATATTTTAGACATAGGAGCATTAATTTAGAAGTGAAAGTTTTCTTAACAACTAATGTAGTTTTCTCTCCAGCATAGTAAGCATTTTGTTGACTGGACTGTAAAAAATGCATTTCATTGCACTTTAATCTGTTTCCCAGGAATACACATTGTAAATTGAATGTGTTTTCTCAGGAGGATCAACATGCACTTGCCAATATACTAGTGCATTTAAATGTCAAGTATGCTATATTTATTACTTTCAGGAAACATACAAAGATAGCAATAAATGTGAAATTTGAGGTTAGAGAAGTATTTTCTAATATTTCTTAAGGTTTGAGTTACATCATGAATTTTTCCACTGGGTAATTGAACTGTAATCATATTACAAGCAATATATTTGCCAATATTAATTATGCCTTTATGTAGCCCACTTTAATAGTATTATAATGAAATCACCTACATTAAGACATATTATTAGGCCTTGAAGGAAAGGAATACTCCCTGAAAAGATTGGCCTCTTTTTCATCACACACATTTTCATTTTATTCTGGTGTGTAATTTATAGTGGGTTTTTATTTTATTTATTTTATTTTATTTTTTTAAAGAACTTTGGGCCTGCTTTTATAGCTTATTTAAAAGCATGTGTCTAGATCATCATCACTACCCAATGGAACTTGGTGTGGATAATTCAAAGCTATACATAGATAAAACTATTATTTTATATAAAGATACCTATTTACCTTATTAATTGATTTCCTCAGAAAATTAATTTTATTTTGCCTTTCTTGGAGCAGTGGTAGAGCTGGAGAAAACCAGCATATGATTATAACTTGACATAGATAATGGGAACTAAAGATAGATTAAATTTTGAATACTTAGTATTTGACATATTTTTAAAGACTTTAAAACCTGAAATGGACTTACAGGTCATCTAATTGAAATACCTTGTTACAGATGAGGAGAGCCTAAAATTCCATGTTTCACTAGTTTTTCTCTTTAATAGCTCTTATTTTTCCGCTTTGCATATAGTACACAACTCTTGTCCCAGGTAAGAGAAGAATGAATGAATTTCATGTATAGTAGACTATCATTTTTAGCATCCAAGACCCATAGAATAGTTAGAAGCCAAGCCAGCCTGGCTTTTAATCCAAACTGTGCCTTTTATCTTTACTCTTCTCAGCCTGAGTTTCCTTATCTGTTAAAGGAAAATATAACAATATTTAACACAATCCAGTATGTCTTAGTACAGTGCTTGGTTCAGAGATGAATAGTAAATGTATGCTTCTCTGGACATGTCAAAGTGGTTAGATGCGTACCCTATAGTTAATAAATACTTTTGCCAAGGTAGCCTAAAATTTTTCTCTTAACTATTTTTTTAGCAACATGTTTTAAAAAATTTTTATTAGAGAAGTTGTGGGTTTACAAAACAGTAATAACATATAGGATTCCCATATACCATACCACCACCAATAAGTTGCATTATTGTGGAACATTTGTTACAATTGATAAAAGAATATCCCAGTATTACTACTAACTATAATCTCTAGCTTACTGTAGTTGTGTTTTTCCCATAAACCACCCTATTGTTACCACCATGTTTTAGTATTGTATATTTGTCATAATTCATGTACAAATGTTCTCATATTTTTACTGTTAACCATAGTCTGTCATCCACCACAGGGTTTACTATGTTATACAGTCCCATGCCTTGTACAGTCCATCAAAAGTGTATGCTCAGTGGCTCTCAGTTTCATCACAGAGTTGTATTGTCATCACTTCAGTCAATTTTAGAATGTTTTTATTACTCCAAAAAAAAAATCCCTTACCCTTTATACCCCCTATTGTTGACCTTTAACATTGATATAATACCATCATTGCCGTTGATGCAAAAATGTTGCAATATTACTGTTAACTATAGTCCATAAATTACATTAATTGTATTTTCCCCATGTATCACTATATTCTTTTTTTCTTTCCACTGACTTTTTTTTTAAATCAATTTTTTGAAACGTATTCATGAGCCATACAATCCATCTAAAGTTTACAGCCAATGGCATTTGGTATAATCATAGTTATGTATTCATTACTGCATTAAAAATTAGAACACTTTTATTTCTCCAAAAAGAAAACTCCCCTACCCCTTAGTATTCACCTTGCAATCTCTCTATCCTTCCCCTGCCATACATACCTGCTAATCTATTTCTGTCTCTAAATTTATTTATATTTACATTTTGTATAGATGGAGTCTAACAATAAATAGTACTTTAAAGTTCTTTGCATCTAGTTTCTTCCACTTAGCATAATTTTTTTTTAACCATTGATGGAAGAATATTAATATATTGCTATATCCTATAATATATCCTATATTATCTTCAGGAGTTTTATAGTGCTGGCTTTTAGTTTAGGTCCTTGATCCATTTTGAGTTGATTCTTGTATAGGGAGTGAGATAGGGGTCCTCGTTCAGTCTTTTGGTTATGGATATCCAGTTCTTCCAGTACTATGTTTGTTGAAGAGACTGTTCTGTCCCAGTAAAGTGGATTTGGTAGGCTTGTCAAAAACCAGTTGACCACATAGGTTAGTGTCTATTTCTGAACTTTTCATTCCGATTCCATTGGTCAATGTGTCTGTCTTTATGTAAATGTCATAGCTTTGTAATATGCTTTAAGATCAGGAAGTGTGAGTTCTCTGACTTTGCTCTTCTTCTTTTTTTTAGGATGTTTTTGGCTATTTGGGGCCCCTTTCTCCTCTAAATATATTTGGTAATTGATTTTTCTGTTTCTGTAAAGTAGGCTGTTGGAATTTTGATTAGGATTGTGTTGAATCTGTAAGTCAATTTGGGTAGAGTTGACATCTTACCAATATTTAGTCTTCTAATCTATGAATATGGAATGTCCTTCCATTTGTTTAGGACTTCCTTGATTTCTTTTAGCACTGCTTTGTAGTTTTCTGAGTAGGTCCTTTTATATCCCTAGTAAAATAAATTCCTAATTTGCTTCTTTTTGTTGCTATTGTAAATGGATTTTTTTCTTAATTTCCTCCACCGATTGTTCATTACTAGAGTATAAAAGCACTACTGGTTTTTGCCTGTTGATCTTAAATTTTGCCACTCTGCTGAACTTGTTTATTTGCTCTAGTAGCTTAATTGTAGATATTTAGGAATTTTCTAAATATAGGATCATTTCATCTGCAAACATTGACAGTTTTACTTCCTCTTTTCCAATTTGGATGTGCTTTATTTCTTTTTCTTGTCTAATTGCTCTGGTTAGAATTTCAAGCACAAGGTAGAATAACAATGGAGACCGTGGACATCCTTGTTCCCAATCTTAGCGGGAACGTTTTCAACCTTTCCCCATTGAGTATGATGTTGGCTGTAGGTTTTTCATTGTGCCCTGTATCATGTTAAGGAATTTTCTTTCTATTCCTCTCTTTCAAAGTGTTTGTATCAAGAAAGGATGCTGGATTTTTGTCAAATGCCTTTTCTGCATCAATTGAGATGATCATGTGGTTGTTTTTTTTTCCTTTGATTTGTTAATGTGGTGTATTACATTAATTGATTTTCTTGTGTGAATTATCTCACATACTAGGAATAAAATCCATTTAATTGTGGTATGTAATTCTTTTAATATGCTGTTGTATTCAATTTGCAAGTATTTTGAGAGTTTTTGCATCTATATGCATTAGAGAGGTTGGTCTGTAATATCCTATTCTTGCAGTATCTTTATCTGGTTTGGGTATTAGGATGATGTTGGCTTCATAAAATGAGTTGCATAATTTTCCCTCCTCTTCAATTTTTTGGAAGAGTTTAAGCAAGACTGGTATTTGTTTCTTGAAATACTTGGTGTAGAGTTCACCTGTGAAGCCATCTTGTCTTGGACTTTTCTTGTTGGGAGATATTTGATGACTGTTTCAACCTCTTTACTTGTGATTAGTTTATTGCGTTCTTGTATTTCTTTTAGAGTCATGTCTAGGAATTTGTCTATTTCATCTGGGTTGTATAATTTATTGGCATGCAGTTCTTCATAGTATCCTTTTGTGATCCTTTTTATTTCTCTGGGGTCAGTACTAATGTCCCCCCTTTCATTCTTGATTTTACTTATTTGTATCTTCTCTCTTATTTTTTTGTGATTAGCTAAGGGTTTGTCAGTTTTACTCATCTTCTCAAAGAACCAGCTTTTTGTTTTGTTGATTCTCTATTATTATTTGTTCTCAATTTCATTTATTTCTGCTTTAATCCTTATTTCTTTCATTCTGTTTGCTTTGGGATGAGTTTGCTATTCTTTTTCTAGGTGCTCCAGGTATTCAGTTCGGCTTTTAATTTTAGCTCTTTCTAATCTAGGCATTTAGGGTGTAGTCAGCCACAGGGGTGCCTTTTGAAATATACCAACAATTGGTTGGTCTTTATAAAGGGTATTTATTTGGGGTAGAAGCTTACAGTTACCAGGCCACAAAGCATAAAGTTCTTCCCTCACCAAAGTCCACGTGTTGGAGCAAGACAGCTGCCAACGTCTCCAGGGTTCAGGCTTTTAGGTTCCTCTGTTCCTGGGGCTGCGTTTCTCTCTGGGCTTAGCTTCTGTTTCCTCCACAAGTTCAGCTGTAGACCATGAGGCTCTCTCTGCTTTGCGTCTCTCCACAAGGCCAGCTGTAGACTATCAGGTGAACGGCTCACTCCAACATTAGTACTCCATCTCAAAAATCTGCTTCTCCAAATCTGCTCCTTCTGTCTTTTGTCTGGCCTTTTATACTTGAGACCACACCCACCAAGGTGTGGGGCTCAATGTCCCAATGACCTGGCAGTTAACTCCTCAATCACGCCCAGATTAGGAGATCCGTCTACAAGCATGATTCAATTTATATTTTTGGAATTCATAATTACATAAAACTGTCAAACCATTACATAGGGCTATAAATTTCCCTCTCAGCACTGTCTTCCCTCCACCCATAAGATTTGATAAGTTGTGTTCCTGTTTGTTGTCATTTGTTTTGAGATATTTACCAATTTCTCTTGCAGTTTCTTCTTTGACCCACTGATTGTTTAAGAGTGTGTTGTTTATCCTTCGCATATTTACAAATTAGCCCCTTTCCCACCTATTAATGATTTCTTGCCTCATTTCATTATGATCAGAGAAGGTACTTTATATAATTTGTCTTTTTAAATTTATTAATACTTGTTTTGTGACTCAATATGTGGTCTACACTGGAGAAAAGATCCATGAGCACTTGAGAAGAATATATGTCCTGCTGATTTGTAATGCAATGTTCTGTATATGTCTGTCAGGTCTAGCTCGTTTATCATATTGCTCAAGCTCTCTGTTTTCTTGTTGATTGTCTATTTGTTCTGTCTATTGATGGGAGTGGTATATTGAAGTCTCCAACTATTATTGTAGAGACATCTGTTTCTCTCTTCAGTTTACCAGTGTTTATGCCTCATGTTTTTGGGGCACTCTGGTTAGATGTAGAAATATTTATGAATGCCCCTTTTATTTATATATAGTGCCCTCCCCCTTTTTTGTCTTGTCTCATAACAGTTTTGCATGTAAAGTCTATTTTGTTTGATATTAGTATAGCTCCCCCTGCTCTTTTTTTTTGTTGTTGTTGTTACTGTTTGCATGAAATATCTTTTCCCAACCTTTCACTTTCAACCTATTTGTATCCTTGGGTCTAAGGTGAGTCTCTTGTAGACAGCATATGGTGACTCATATGTTCTTAATTCATCCTGTCAGCCTGTGTCTTTTGGGAAGTTTATTCCACTAATATTCAATGTTGTTACTGTATAGTGACCATTATATCATTTGGCTTTCATATGTCACATCTTATTTTTGTCTGTCTTTTTACACTTTTGGTTACTGTTTCTGATATTCTTCATTTCTACACTCTCTAAGCCTCTCTCTGTTGTCTTTTTGTTTCATTTCATGCTGTAGAACTCCCTTTAGCATTTCTTGTAAAGCTGACCTTTTGTTTACAAACTCTTTTGTTTCTACCTATCTCTGAATATTTTAAACTCACCCTCATTATTGAAGGACAATTTTCCCAGATAAAGAATTCTGGCTGGCAGTTTTTCTCCTTTAGTGTCCTAAACATATCATATCACTGACTTCTTGCCTCCAAGGTTTCTGATGAGAAATCCACACTAAGTCTCACTGGACGTCCCTTGTATGTAATGGATCACTTTTCTCTTGCTGCTTTCACAATTCAATCTTTATGTTTGGCATTTGACCTTCTGAATTGTTTGTGTCTTGGCATAGGTCGATTCAGATTTATTCTGTTTTGAGTACGTTGTGCTTCTTGGATATGTATATTCATGTTTTTCATGAGAGTTGGGAAATTTTCGGCCATTATTTCCTCAAATACTCTTTGTTCCTTTTCTCTTCTCTTCTCCTTCTGGAACTCCCATGACACATATGTTGGTATACTTTGTGCTGTCATTTAATTTCCTGAGCCCCTGCTCCAATTTTTCCATTCTTTTCTCTATCCATTCTAATGTCTTTTCAATTTCAGATGTTCTGTATTCTAATTCACTATTACTTCTGCCATTTCAAATCTGTTGTACGCCTCATATGTATTTTTTAAATAAAATTTTATTTAAGTATATCATTCATATATGAATATAACATACATAAACAATAAGTGTATAGTAAAAGTTGTGAACTTACAAAATAAACATGCATATCATCATACAGGGCTCCCATATATCAACCCACCACCAACACTTCACATTGTTGTGAAACAATTGTTACAAACTATGAAAGATGATCGTCAAAATATTACTACTAACTATAACCCATATTTTACATTGGTGCATTTTTCCCCCAACCCACCTATATTAGTCAGGGTTCTCTAGGGAATAAAATCAACAGGAGATATCTGCAAATAGTATGAGATTTTATAAGATTCTCTCACATAACTGGAGATGCACAGGTCCAGGTCCCACAGGCAGGATACAAACCAGGGTCTCTGATGAAAGTCCAATGAAGGTCCTTGATGAGTTTCTGGGAGATATTGGCTGTCCAGAGATGAACTGGGAAATTCTCTCTGAATGCTGAAATCACTTCTCCTTTTAAGACTGTAACTGATTGGATAAAACATCACTCATTGCTGATGGCAATCTCTCTGGTTTATCGTGGATGTAATCAGCCATCTATGCAGTAAACTCACTGAAGACTAACGCCCATAAATGTCCTTGTATTACAGTTAGCCCAGTGCTTGCCTGACCAAACAACTGGGCGCCTAGTTGACACATTAGCCTAACCATCACACCACCCAATTATTAAACCCCTGTATTAGTATTATATGTTTGTTATAGTTCAGGGGAGAATGTTCTCATATTTGTTATCTTTTTACCATAGTCCATCTTCCACCACTGGATTCCTTGTGTTATACAGTCCCATGCTTGTACAATCCATTCAGAGTGTACACTCAGTGAGTCTCATTTTGTCAGAGTTGTGCTGTCATCACCTCAGTCAATTTGAGAACGTTTTCATTACCTCCTTTTACCCCCCATTGTCCCTTAGAATTGATATAATATCTTCTTTGCCATTGCTGCAAAAATATTACAATATTACTGTTAACTCACATCCATAAGTTTCATTAGTTGTAATTTTCCTGTGTATCACCATATTCTTAACACTTAATAAAACAACATTCTTATATTTATACTATTAACCACAATCTTCATCTACCTCTGAAATCACTGTTATACATTCCTCAGATTATTCTCTAGATTCCTTTCAATTAACATTTACGTCCACAGGCTACCCCTTTCAGCCACAATCTCATTTATAAATCAGCATTTTTAGTTATACTCATTATCAACTATATCATTTCCACACTTTTACAATGAAACTTATTAAAAATTCTACATACATTAAGCATCAGCTCCCATTCTCAATCCACATTGTCTCCTATTTTTCTCTCTATCTCAAATGTATTTTTTTTTTAAAGATTTATTTTATTTATTTCTCCCTACCCACTTGTTGTTTGCATTTGCTGTGCCTGTTTGTTGTGTGCTGGTCTTCTTTTTTTTTTTTAGGAGGCACCAGGAACCGAACCCGGTACCTCCTATGTGGTAGGGAGGCACCTAATTGCTTGAGCCATCTCTGCTCCCTGCTTTGTTGCAGCTCTCATTTATGTTTTCCTCCTGTGTCTCTTGTTGCGTCATCTTGTTGTGCCATCTTGCTGTGCCAGCCCATTGCGTCAGCTCTGTCTTGCTCCTCTTCTTTAGGAGGCATGGGGAACTGAACCCGGGACCTCCCATGTGGTAGGCAGGAGCCCAATCGCTTGAGCCACATCTGCTTCCCTCAAGTTTTTAAAAATCTTGTCTGTTATGTCTTTTATTCCCATAAGCTGTGTGCTTTTTTTTCTTTTCAAGCTTTCAGGTTCTTTGTGCTTACCCAGTGTCTTCTTAATGTCCTTTATCTCTTTGGCTATGTTTTCCTTCAATTCCTTGAATTGATTTAGTATGATTTGTATGAATATCCTCGATTAGTTGTTTCTAATCTTGTCTCGTCTGGTGTTTTGATTTGTTCCTTTGCCTGGGCCATATTTTCCTTTTTCTAAATATGGCTTGTAAAGTTTTGCTGATGTCTAGGTGTCTAATTATGATGGTGAGTTTATGCCGATGATCAGTTTCCCTCTTATCTAGGGATTTAGTATTGAGTGGCTTTGTGTTATGGCTCTTCTTTTATTCTTTGTTCAACTTCTTCTAGGTCTTTAGAATTACCTCTGTTTAACCAAAACAGGGCCCAGGACCCTGGCAGTAAAGGCATCAAAAAGCCTCTTTTATTTATTATTTTCCCACATTCTATCTCCTAGTAACCTATACTTTATAGTTTAACTCCATGAGTTTACTCATCGTATTTAGTTCATATTAGTGAAACCATACAATATTTGTCTTTTTGTGTCTGGCTTATTACACTTAACATAATGTCCTCAAGGTTCATCTTTGTTGTCATATGCATCCCAATTTCATTTCTTCTTAGAGTATGTATCCTTCTCCATCATTTGTTTATACCACATTTTGTTTATCCATTCATTGGTTGATGGACACTTGGGTTGTTTCCATCTTTTGGTGTTTGTGAATAATGCCACTGTGAACATTGGTGGCCAAATGTCAGTTCGTGTCCTTGCTTTTATTTCTTCTGAATATATTATTAATAGTGGAATTGCTGGATCATATGACAGTTCTATATTTAGCTTCCTGAAGAATCACCAAACCATCTTCCACAGAAGCTGCACCATTTACATTCCCACCAACAGTGAAAGAGTGTTTCTGTTTATCCACATCCTTTCCAGCACTTGTAGTTTTCAGTTCTTTTCCTCTAATTCCACTTCTGCTTAACCAGGAAGCTCCTGGGGTTGACAGTTGAGTTGGATCTGGGTTGTTTTGAGCAAGAGAGCATTTTCTTCCCTTTGGCCAGTTAAGAACTGGAGGTCTGTATAGGAGAACCCTAAGGCAGTGGGCCTTGCATGCACCCTGGCTTGCAGAGAGTGGTTGACTCCTGGACAGTTGGTTGACATTGGCCCTCATGAATCTCCTGGTCTCGTTAGCTCCTAACGAACTGACTTAAGTAGCTGGTGTATTGTTTATCACTGTGGCTTGGAGAATTTAAAGAGATGAGGGAGTATAAAGACTTGTCCTGATGTCTCTTTAGGATCCTGATAACCTGCTTACTGCTGCAATGATAGTCTAAGTAGAGCTATGCTTCTCACCTTTCACCATCTTTGTGTCCACTTAAGATATCTAGTAAGGTTGCAAACAAAAATAACTACACACATAGGATGGCCTGGCCTAAGCAGTTAGAGGAGAAACAACAACAACCTTTAATAAAATAACAGTGATGGGTTAGTCAGGCAATTAATGATGAGCCTGAAAAAAAAATCAAGTTTAACCCCCAAAAGACCACCTGGAACTAAAAACCATTGGACTAAAACTTTCATGGATGATTTGGAGAAAATGGCCAATGTTGAGACTAAGATTCCAAATGGCCTAAAGAATTAAGTTTAAGGGAACCGGCTGTAGCTCAATTGGTAGGGTTCTGGTTTACCACATGGGAGTCCCCGGGTTCGGTTCCTGGGGCCTCCTGGAGAAGGCAAGTCTCCTGGTGAAGGCAAGTTGCCACGCAGCGAGCTGCCTCAGCAGGATGACGCAGCAGGGCGAGACAAGCAGACAAAGAAAAACACACACACAAAAAGCAAATGAACACAGCGAGTACAAGCAGCAAGGGGGGGATATATAAATAAATAAAAATAAATCTTTAAAAAAAAAGAATTAAGTTTAAGAAAAAGCTTAAAACACAGAACAAAAAATATTGAAGAAGAGGCATAATGAGGATAGACATAGACTAGGAGATGTAATATGGAGGAGAGACAATAATTTAACAAACAATAGAAGAAAAGTTCCCACAGCTGAAGAAATCCCTAAATCTAAATATTCTTTTTTTTTTTTCTTTCACTACATTCTGGATGGGATTGATGGGGGCAAAAATCGCTGCTACGTAATTATGAGTGAAAGTCCTAAATTTCAAAAGAAATTCTTAAAATATTTCTAGATTTGTGCTGGCCACTATGATAGCCACTCATCATTTGTGATTTAAATTACATATGTGATTTACATTATATTTCTATAGGACAGTGCTGCTTTAGATAGAGCAAGATAGTTTCAAAGGTAGAACATCAGAAATCAATCTTCTCATTTGCAACACTGGATTCAAGGAGGCAATAAAACATTTATAGAGTATGAGAATTTAAAACCTAGCTGAGATATCTTTCAACATGATAGATATTTATGCTTATGCAGAAATTCAGAGATTAGCTTATCCACATGTCCTCATTGAGGGGAATACTTGGGAGAGGATTCTAGCCAAACAAAAATGCATTGAGAATCTTTGAGTTATTGGAATATAATGGGGGGGGGGGGAGAGAAATAATGGTGAACCATGAACATTGTGAATATATATATTTAAATCTCAAAGAATAGACACACTGAAGGGAAACTAGAATAAAATAAATAGTGCTAACTGATCTCAGCCCAATCCTTGGCCTAGAGTGCGGCAGGGGGAGGTGAGGAGTAAAAGGATCTCAAGGGTCTCATGTTGGGGGTACAAGAAATTAGAGAAAAAGAGCAAGAGGTTTTTCTAAAGATTGCGCTTTATTAGAGGTATTGGGTAAGCATCAATTTAATAGAGCATCTTAGTAAGCAAAATAATTATGGGTGCTGGGGAAGATAAGTTCTTATGTCATATTTTTCAGCCTGCTGTGGACCTGACTAGTGGCTTAGATCAACATAAATAAAACTACTATTGAGTAAAAAAGAGTTGGCTAGTATAAAATCACTGTTGGTTAGTAAGTTTTATTAAATAGTACTTTATTTATACAAAGAGGATTCAGTGACTTCTATTAATTATAACCATGGGGACCATAGTAATGGCCAGCGCTTGCTCTCTCAATCCCATGCATTATACCACATGTTGTCTGAATATTACCCAATTTCAACCTTAAAATTACCCTGTGATGACAAGTAGTTTTATTCCATTTTTCGTGTGAGAAACAATTAGTGAAATAATTACAAATTTCAAATTTTTTTAAAGTGCATTTGGTTGGAAACTTTTTAGACTGTATTTTGTGGAAACGTACATTCGGATAATTAAATCACTGTTCTGTAGCTTATTATTTCTTTCTCTGTGTTTCAGATTTCTCTATGAATCATCAAGAAGAACTTTGGAAGAACTTTTGAATTCATAACCAAGCAAACCTCTTTGGACATGTAAAATAGAGAAAAAGGACTTAGATAAAATATTTGAAATGAATGTATATTTTCCTAATGTTTTTAACAGGGAAGGGTGGGTTCTTGTGGGGGAGGGGAGTGTGATGCGAGTAGAAAACTCAAAAGTTCTTAAAATTTGACCAGTACTTACATAAATAATATATTTAATGTATAGAAGCCCAGGTACCAATAGTACCAATATCAATGGTGCGAAGAAAAAGAGAAAAGAAATTTTCGTACCAAACTCAGTTGTTTTCAAAATGGCGCCCGCACATATATAAAATATTGCTTGTGAGTTGTAACTAATAAACAATGGCAACATCTATTTGTGTATTCTATTTTAAAATATCAATATGGATTTTTTTTAAGGATGAAAATAAATGTCATCTCTTCTAAACCTATTTTGTATAAAAGAGACCAAAGTAGTATAGCAAAGGTAGTGTGGCCAATGCTTGGTGCACAGGAGATGGACCTCAGAGACAACTCTTTGATTGTGTTCCTGAACAATAAAGATCGACATGGTAACATTTTATTGTATGATCTTCTTTTCTGACCTTAATTGTCATCTTTATTGGATGTTGAGATTTGGCTCCTATGGCTATAAATATGAATAGCAAAGAAATTAAGTAGTTCAGCCCAACGCATTTCTCTATTCTTTTATCTTTCCTCTTTGAAAGCAGTCACAGTTACAGAGGAAAAGGCAGGTGGTGCCAAGGTGCTGAAGGATGAGTGGTTCCTAGATTTTCCTCTGGGTGCCTCCTGTGACCCCCTGTATTAGTCAGCCAAAGGGGTGCCTTTGCAAATATACCAATAATTGGCTGGTCTTTATAAAGGGTATTTATTTGGGGTAGAAGCTTACAGTTACCAGGCCACACAGCACAAGTTTCTTCCCTCACCAAAGTCCACGTGTTGGAGCAAGACAGCTGCCAACATTTGCCAGGGTTCAGGCTTCTTGGTTTCCCGGGGCTGCGTTTCTCTCTGGGCTTAGTTCCTCTGTTTCTTCCACAAGGTCAGCTATAGACTATCAGGCGAATGGCTCACTTTTCTACTCCTGGGGCCTTCTCTCCAACATCAGAACTGCTTCTCAAAAACTGCATCTCAAATCTGCTCCCTCTGTCTTTTGCCTTGCCTTTTATGCTTGAGACCATAC
>PVKH010020073.1:0-14685 GCA_004027955.1 Chaetophractus vellerosus | reverse complement strand
TACTTTAGAGGATTGAGATTGAAGGTAGAGCAAAGGGAGCCTTTCTGTCTTTATTTTGTTCTTTTCTATATTGTTTGAATGTCTAACCCTGTGCATATATTGTCCATATTTTTTCCTTAGAGCTAATGGGCTATTTTTGTTTATTTTCTCTTAAGGACTTTTTCTTGTCTGACAAAAACTTGGGAATATTATTTTTAAATCTCATAAATATTTCATAATTAAGAGATTCCTCATGTCCTTTTCAAAATCATATTCATATAGTTTCACTACCAATATCATAGCATTTATTATTTCTGGACACTAGAGGGAGTTTAGAAATGAGATGAAATAAATTGAAAACCAAGATGGCTCCTAAAACTCTATGACTGGATTTTCTTACTCCCTCTGAGAACCTCTAAAGAACTAAAGCATTACTATAATCATAGCTGACATTGTAGATATATTCCGAAGAGCTTCTGTATACATTGAATCATATTTTAAGTTCTCCTGGGGAGATTGCTATTGAGAGCAATCCTACTGTGAAATGTTTAGGGGAAAAAATGAAGCCTTTCGTAAAACAGATAATCACTGCCAGCTTATCATTCAGTGACAAGGTTCTAGGATCTTATAATCTTCTTTACCAGCAGATACTCTAAAGTTGAGTGCGATTATATTGGTGCATCAGTTTTACCAACCTTGGAAAATACAGGTACTCTAAATGTTAATTGTCGAATTCCTCCAGGCTAAAGGAATAAGCAGTTACTCTGTGTGGTTTCTTTTTTTCCTATTAAACCAACTTAAATGGGTCACTGTTTGGGTTCATTTAAGAATGAACTGCTATATGTCTTCATCTATTCATTCATTTATAGTTTTTGAGTTTTCACTTTATGCCAGACATAGTAACAGCCACTGATGAGAAAAACAAAATGAAATGAACATCCTGACTTCAAAAACTTTGCAATCTAGTGGGGAAAAGATAAGAACCAAATAAGCAAATATTGCTTATTTGATATTAGAGGAAAATGGTTGAGTATGTAAAGCAGAAATACAACGTAATGCGGTGAATTTTACTAATGCTTGTGACTACCTGGTTGTCCTCTATTTCTAAGCATGTGCAGTTATCCTTCCCTATCCCCATGAAGTAAGGCATGACAGCTTGACTAGTTCTGACCAATGAAATGTGGGTGGAATGGCTATTTGACTGCGAGGCTGAAGTACGAATTTGCCAGTGTTCAACACCCCAACCCTTTCTTTCTCTGATGTTGTGATCAGGAAGCCACATGTTGACATGGAAGTGTCATGATAAAGAAACTGAATCACCACTTAGAAGGTGGCTTACTTGAAAAGTTGCCTAGACCTTACCTGAAAAGTTTCTTTGAGTAAAAAATTAACTTTAGTTGTATAATGCCCATAAAAATGAGGAACTGTTTGTTACCACAGCATAGCACAGTCTGTTCTGACTAATACGCAGGATTGGGGGGAGGGGATGTGTGGGGGGGAGGGCTCCTCAGAGTAGTCAAGGGAGTGCTTTCCAAGGAAGTGGTATTAATAGTACCACTGCTGTTGTTTTTATATAAGGTTGAGAGTCAAGGAAAGGAAGACATGGAGAGAAATGGCTCTTAAATACTGTCCATGGACCCAGTGCTTCAGAATCATTAGAGGACATTTGTCAAAAGGATGGATTCCTTGGCCTCACCCAGACCTGTTGAATTCAGATTTCCAGGGGACAGACTCAGGATTCTGAAATTTTAATAAAATTACAGGTTATTTTGATTCACTGCCGACTCTTAGAACTACTGAATTCAGCTTCAAGCCTTGACTATTCATATATCCGGTATATATAATGTGATATATAAAATTTTAAATGATATGCCTCTCAGCCTTTTTCTTACTCTGACTCAAGCCTTCTCTAGGAGCAACAAGGGGGAAAATAAAGAGAAGACCACATTTTGATTTTCTTCCAAACAAAGTTCCTTTTAATCTAAAGTTTTGATGGAATATAATTCCATATGTACCTTAGTTTGATGAAACCTACTTTAGGTCTTCAAATCATAATAATAGTAAAGGCAGATTTTTTTCTTTGAATTGTAACAACAGAATGAAATTGTAACTTAAAGAATGGCATTTTGAGAAGAAAAACATCAAGGTAATCCAGAATAATTTTGTTTTTAGAATCTAAAAATAATAAGGCATATTTATTGAGTTTGTTTACCATATGCACATAATCACCCTGCAAGGTACTATATATCTCTCAATACTTTCAGGAAAATGTTGGTGCTTTAAAACTATTCTCTTATCCTTTAAACGATAGCCTTAGAAAAATTATCATTTTAATAACTATAAAAGTTATAAATTTTAAAAAGAAAAGCTGAGGTTAGGGGAAGTGCTTACCCTATAAATTACTTTCAAAAGTGGCACATATTAGATATTTCAATTTCATGCCTTTCAGTGACAAATAAAATTTATGTAGCAAACCTAATCCTTTTATTTTTCAATTAAATGGCTAAAAATACATTTTCAAATAAAATGGGGAAAGAAGATACAAAGATAAAATCCTGTTGGCTGCAAGTAAGAAAAGAGAAGTTGATAGCAGTGAATCCTGTGTACAACTACCACAAAGACACACAGTATGTGTTAATTCATTCTTTTCATTTCCTGAACTGTGGTGATGGTGGAAAAAAGGTCCGTTCCTTGGCACTACAGTTCCATGCCAAAAGAACCCCAGTATTCCTCTTAGGAGGCACCTAATAAGTGAGTAAATGAATGAATGCATGATTTTGCACATTTTAAGAAAAGCTCTAGGTAACTAAACAATATCACTGAGTTTCTCAGTCAGCATTTTACTTCAAGTTCTAGGGGACTCTAGCAAAATAATGGACAAATATACCATGTTGTACTATTTCCCCAGTTTGGAGCCTGGGAAAAAATCTAAATGGTAACTTGAAGGGCACCCCTTGCTGACAACTGAAAGATCCTTTAAGTTTCATGTGGTCATTGAGTAAAACAATAACATTTGTTAAATTATTATTATTGTTAAATTTACCACCAGAGGGAGCTCATTTATGCCTTTCACCTAGAAACCAACATGCTGCAAATTACCAATGATATTTCTTCTGATTTCAGCACTAAAATATATTGTATCATTTTTGCCTGGCATAAAGACTGGAATGCTGATTTATATTTATGCTGTTCTGGTTGTCTTGGGAAACATCAGAGAAACTTTTATCAAACATAGATTTGTTCTCTGATTTCTTATTTCCTCCCCTCAACTTCCTTCATTCAAAACATTTCCTCCATGTACCTCCCTAGAACCCTACAATTCATTATCTTTTCATATGCTCCACTTTAAATTTTGCCACAATTTTCTCATGAAGCCTTCATCAGAACGTTCTAGGCTCTTTGATTCAAGCATGGATGAAGGATCTTCAGAGAAAAACTATTGGCTGGTTGGTGACTAAGTCATTTGAAAGTCTTAGATATCTCACATTTAAGTCACAATCTGTTGTGACATAAAATAAATATACTTTTGATGTTAATAGTCATTCATATTAAATATAAACAGGCAGAGAAAAGAGCTTAAGACACTTATCTTTCAACACATGCCTTAATCCGTTAAAAAAAAAATGTCAGTTTTTTTGCGGGGGAAGTGAATGATTTCTGAAAGTAAACTAAAAGCCCGGTCCAGGAAGATTACATTTCAGTTACATTTAGTATCTGCTTGTCAAGAGCAAGAATTTGATTTTATTTAAGTCCTTTTAACTGCTAGTAACAAAAGGCATGCCCTTTAGGAAACAGGCCCATTTGATATTTTTGAAAACTCAGTGGGTTTGCTATACCTATAAATATTTGAATACTGTAAATGTGTACAGTTGACAAGTATTTCACTATTTATTTACTCCAATTTCATAGTGTCTGTGACCATGGAAACGAGGTGCTGCAAACTGACCCCAAGTAGAGGCTACACTTGCCACTTATCTACATTGTTACTGGGAGCACACAGCATTATCAATTTATTAAATAGCATTCGATTGGAGGAATTTTGAAGGTGTTCAAATTGGGAGAAATGGCTTATCCTGAGAAGTAGAATTGTAATGCTTGCACTGTTTCCTGCAGGTAATATCCATAGACAATGTAGGGATTTTGAGAAAGAAAGGAAGGGGGGTTGCGAATGAACAAAACAGCCTGATTATATCTGTTTATCTCTACTCCATCACAGAACCTCTTCAATAACAGAAAAAGGATATAAGGTATATAATTTTATGCCTTTCTACAAAGACAAGTGAACAGGAGAGGAGATGAGAGCAGACCAGATTGTCAACAGAATTTTGAGGGTTGGGAAATAGATGGATGAATCATAACTGAGTTAGCAAAGCGGAGATGCTGAAACCAAACTGTCTGTTGGGGGTGGAGGGATGAAAATAATGGGCAAGCTGCTTCATGCTGTAGCACTCTCAAAGGCACAGGAATGGGAGGGCCTGGGATAGTCTAAAGGAAATCAGGATAAGGTGGGGCTGAAAACAGGTAGACCAGGTGGCTGAGCACTCATATCCCAGATTGGCCTCCACCCCTACCCTGGACAATCAAACAACTCACCTGGAGAAGCAAGCTCAGGGGTCCATTGAGTGAAAATCTGAGTACCAAAGGCCCAGACACCCAGCCTCCTGCCCCGCTCAACAATCAGGCGTGCAACAACCAGGCTGGAAATTGGATGATTCCTCTTGGGAAAGAGGCACGATACTGTTGTTTTAAATTATCTGCCTAGTACTACTATTAGACTTTTAAACTATGTCCACATATCATGAAAAAATAAAAAGGTATGAAAAAGCTGCTTAGAACTTATGCCTCAAGCAGTGTAGATTATGTGCCTGCTATATAGTAAAAATTATGTGTCTGTCATCACTCAGTTATGGAAATGTGACAGGGTATTGTGGAGTCCTCTTGTTGCCTCAGGATTGGAAACAGGGACCCAGAACAAAGCTGAGAGGCTATAATTACCTCTGCATTCTTAAAAGAACTGCAAATAATGCAGGCCAAAAACTCCCTTCACAGTTGACCAAATGTAGCAAAATAGGCCCTGCTATCCCCAGCCACTGCCTTAATATCTACCCGCTCCCTCCCTACACTCACCAGGAAATTAAAAGAAGTGGACTTGAGGGAGGGTGAACAAGGGAAAACCGTTATCGAAATCCTGAGCTTTGACATCACCTAGAGAGAAGTACATAGCTTTGGGGCAGGGGTGATCTCTATCTCCCCTCCAAGCTAAGAGAGGGTGTATTAGTTTCCTATTGCTGCTATAATAAATTACCCCAAACTTAGTTGCTCAAAACAACACAAATTTATTATCTTGCAGTTCTGGACATCAAAAGCCTGAAATAGATCTCACTGGTCTAAAATCATGGTTTCAGCTGTGTTCCTTTCTGGAGGCTCTATGGCAAAATTCATATTCCTGCCTTTTCCAGCTTCTAGTGGCTGCTTGTATTCCTTGGCTCATGGTTTTCTTTCAATTTCAAAGCCATAAATGTTAGGTCAAGTCTTTCTTACATTGCATCACTCTGATATTTCTGCCTTCCTCTCCCACTTTTAAAGACCCTTGTGATTACATTGGGCCCACCCAGGTAATCAGGATCACCTCCTTTCATGTCAGAGAATTAGCAACCTTAACCCCCTTTTTCCATGTATCATAACATACTCGCAGGATCTGGGGATTACACTTTGACATTTTAGGGAGAGTGCATTATTCTGCCTACCACAGAAGGACTCCAAAACAAGCCATTCATAAATATTTATGAATCATTCCTGAATTGAACATAAGGTTAGGTTGCTCTAATCCAATGTCTAACCCAGCAGGGGAGAAGATACTTTAAGATAAATGCAAAGCTGAAGAAAGGGAACGGCCTGCCCTCTATAATTTGGTATGGAGAGGATGCTTACATCCTGTGGGTTAAGCAGAACTTCACACATATGAGGTACCTTTCTGTAAGCCAGGTACCCGAGAGAAGAGGGAAGATTCTGTAGGATGTGGTCCACTGTCATTCTTTTGCTTAGGGATATTCAGTTTTTCCAGCATTGTTTGTTGAAGAGACAATTCTTTCCTCCATTAGCTGAACTTGGAAGCCTTGTCAAAAATCAACTGGCCATAGATGTGTGGATTTATTTCTGGCTTCTCAATTCTATTGAATTGATCTTTATGTCTATCCTTATGTCAATGTCCCACTCTTTTAATTATTGTGACTTTGTAGCGAGTTTTGAAATTAAAAAGTGTGTGTCCACCAGTTTGGCTCTTTTTCAAGACTGTTTTGTCTGTTTGGGGCCCCTTGAAATTCCATATGAATTTTTAGGATTGGCTTTTCATTTGACATCTTGAAAATATCAAGTTTTCCAATCTATGAACATGGGATATTGTGGTGGTTTGGAGGGATGTACCCCAGAAAAACATGATTGTAAACTTAATCCAGGCCTGTGTATGTTAACCCATTGTAAGAAGGACCTTTTGATGAGGTTACTTCAGTTAAGATGTGGCCCAACTCAATCAGAATGTGTCTTAATCCTATTACTGGAGGCCATTATAAGAATAATTAAATTCAGACAGTGAGATAAAAAGCCACAGGGGGAATGTCAGAAGCTGGAGGCCAATGGAACCTGGAAGAGAAGGGAGCATTGCCATGTAACAGAGGCACCGAAGACCAAGGATAACCATCAGCTAGCCCCAGAATGCCAGACTTTGGGAAGAAAACATCACCTTGAACCATTAAGAGGTGCCTTGATTTGGACTTCTTCTAGCCTCAAAAGTGTGAGTCAATAAATTCCCATTGGCTAAGCCAGTCCATTGCATGGTATTTGCTTTAGCAATGAGGAAATGAAAACAGTTTGGGTACCAGGAGAGTAAGGTGCTGTTATTGCAAATACCTAAAATTGTAGAAATGGCTTTGGAATTGGGTAGTGGATAGAGGCTGGATGAATTGTGAGATATTTAATAGAAAAAGCCTAGATTGCTTTGAAGAGACTACTGTTTATCTGGAATATCTTCATTTCTCCCTCATCTCTGAAAGACAATTTTACTGGGTATCTAATTTTTGGTTGAGTTTTTTTTTTTCATTCAGCACTTTAAATATATTTCCCAGTGCCTTCTGGTTTCCATGATTTCTGAGGAGTATTCTGACTTTGGATCCCTTGTATGTGATGAGTCGCTTCATTATTGCTTTCATGGTTCTTTTTGTCTTTTGACTTTTAACTTTGACTTTGACATTTTAATTATATGTGTTTCAATGTGGATCTCTGGGTTTACCCTACTTGGAGTTCATTGAGCTTCTTGGATATGTAGATTTATGTCTTTTCACCAAATTTGGGAAGTTTTCAGCCTTTTTTTCTTAAAATATTCTTTATGCCTCTTTCTTCTCCTGGGACTTCCATAATGTGTATGTTGATTTGTTTGATGGTGTCTCAAAAGTTCCTTTGACTCTGTTCAATTTTTCCATGCTTTTTTCTTTTTGATCCTAGGACTGGATAATTTCATTGGATAAGTTCAATGATTCATTTTTCTGCCTGCTCAAATCTGCTTTTCTGAGCATGTTTTATGCCCTGGTTATTATGCACATGGGATTCTAAATTCTCAAATATACATGGATGTTTTGAATGCCTTGAATTAAAACAAAAAACAAAAAAACCTCTCCCCTGATTTTATACCAAAATTTAGGTCTATTTTATACCTCAACTGGTAATCTTATGTCCCAGACAACTGCAAGTTGCACCTTATAATGTTTTTAGCAATGCCCATCACTTTTCCACTCTGAATGAGTTCTGAGATAGGCAAAACAGAAATAATAACCTTCTGTCAGTATTTCAGGTAGCCACCAGACAATAGAACAGATATACACAATAATTTACAAGTACGGTCAGCTCTTCTCCTTCTGGAATCAGGGACCAGGGTCTCACACTGGGATCTCAGGCTCCGTCTTCAAGAATTCTGCCAGACCAAGGGTGGGGGTGAGGCAAGGGCAAGTATAGGCACCACACAGTTTTTCTATCATTATTAAATTGCCTTTTTCTTCATTCAACATTCACATGGTTGCTGTAAATCTCTGACTCTTCCAGACTTCTGACAAACTAGGTTCTGACAGTTTAAGCTTGTTTTTTCAACGTTTCTATGTGGAGACTGGAGCTTGAAACTGCCTACTCTGCCATTTTTCAGCCATTACACCCAAAATTACAGTTTTAATGGGATTGCTCCAGACTTTTATAAACTTTTTCCTGAAATATAATACACTCATTGAAAAGTTCACTTAAGGGTACAGATTGATAAATTTTCACAAATACCAGTATTTCCAACATCCAAATTAGAAACATAATATTACCACCTCCCCAGAACTCCCCCTTTGCTGCCCTCTTGCCTTGATACTGCTCCCTGAAGAATAACCAATATCCTGACTTAAAACACCATAGATTAGCTTCACTTGTTTTGTACTTTATACAATTAAATAATTCAGTATATTTTGGGTCTGGCTTCTTTCTTTCAACATGATGTGTGTGCAAATCATTCATGGATTTGTAAGTACTGGTTGATCATTTATTTTCATCACTGCAAGTATTACATTGAATATACCACAACTAATCTCCTCTATAATTTGGGGTATAGGAATAATTTCCAGTTTGGGGATACCAAAAATAGTGCTTCTATGAATAATGTATATGTATTTTGGTAAAAATATATTCATTTTTCTGTTGGATCTGTGCTCAGGCATGGAATGTTTGGGTCATGTTTTCATTTTTCTATAAACTATCAAACCATTTTTCAAAAAAGCAGCATGTAAGCCCAGTTGCTCCACATCCTCATTTTAATCTGGTATTCTCTATTTAATTTCAGCTTTTCAGCTGGTTGTGCAATAGTGTCTCATGGTAGTTTTAATTTGCATTTTCCTGATAACTTATGAAATTGAGCAACTTTGAATATGCTTATTGGCCACTTGATAATTTTCTTTTGTGAAGTGTCTGTTTAATATTTTGTCCATTTTTCTATTGGATGATTATGGTGGTTTCACACTGTATATACCTCACAAAATCATGTTCCTAAAAATAATCCATTCCTTTGGGTGTAAACCTATTCTATGTAGGAACTTTTAATTAGGTTTCTTCAGTTAAGATGTGGCCCAGAGTGGGTCTTGATCCTCTAACTGGAGTCCTTTATAAACAGGATGGATATGGAGAGAGAGACAGAGAGAGAGCCACAGAAGCAAGAAGCTGAAAGCAATGACACCTGGAAGAGAAAGAAGAGACATGTGCCTTGCCGTGTGACAGAGGAGTCCAGGATTGCAAGCAGCCAGACTTTAGGAAGAAAGCATTGCCTTGGTAATATCTGATTTCTGATTTGTACATTTTCAAGGCCTCAAAACTATAAGATAATAAGCTAATAAACTTCCATTGTTAAAAGCCAACCCATTTTATGGTATGTGCTTTCAGCAGCCTAGCAAATCAAAACATATTGGTACCAAGAAAGGGGTGCTGTTATTGCAAATACCAAAAATGTTAAAAAGGCTTTGTAATTATGTAATAAGTAGATGCAGGAAGAATTGTGAGGCACTTGATACAAAAGGCCTAGATTACTTTGAAGAGACTGTTGGTAGAAATACAGATGCTAAAAGTACATCTGATGAGGCCTTATACAGCAATGATGAATGTGTCATTGCAAACTGGAAGAAACAGGGTCCTTGTTTCAAAGTGGCGGCGAACTTGGCAAAATTGACTCCTGATGTGGGATGGAAGGCAGAATTTGAAAGTGATGAGCTTGGATATATAGCTGAAGAGATTTCCAAACTAAATGTGTAAAGTGTGGCCTGATTTTTCCTTTCAGCTTATAGTAAATGAGAGAGTAAAGGGATAAGCTGAGAACTGGACTCCTGGGCATGAAGAAACTAGTAATTGATGGTCTAGAAAATTCTGAGCTTCTGGAAAATGAGTTCCCAGAGAACAGTGCTCCATGTGAGGGTTTAACTGAACATGGAACCAATCAGTCATTTAAGTGCAAGTAAGGATTAGAAATGCAGTTATCCAGAAAGGATTTGTGGAAAGTTCTTTAGTCTGATGGTTTGAACCCCTGTGTGCTACATGCAAAACCTACAAGTTTTTTTGTGAGATCTGTATGAATGGAACCACTGCCAGCCTAGACTAAAAGGGACAGAAAAGGATCGGATTGAAGGAAAAATCACTTCAAAGGCAAAAACCATGTAAGGTGAGGTCTGGACCAAAGACATCTTCTCAGGCCAAGACAGTGGGCACACTTATGTATGTGGAAATGGTGACTCTGCCCCAGAGGTTGGAGAGAGCAGGCCTTCCACCCCCTTGTTCAGGAAAAGGGTTAGCACCACAGTTTTCACAAATGCTGGGTGTATTGTGGACAGGCTGGCCACCACCCCAATGTTTTACAAGAATGGAGCCTAGAGTCTGACCACCCCCTTGATACTTGAGAAGGGTGGAGCCTAGAATCTGGCCACCACCTGTTGCTTGATGAGGTGGACACATCACCCCAATGCTTAAAGATCCTGGAGCTTTTACCCCAGAGTTTGGGGAGAGTATGGCTACTGTGCAAGCCTTGGAAAGGGTGGGGCTGCCTCTCCATCAGGCCCAGAAGACAGGACATCATTCTCTACATGGCTCTCAGACCTTGAAATCTGAAGGAGTATGTCCTGCAGGTTTTCAGAATAGTTTGGGACCTGTGGCCCCTGTTTTGCTTCCAATTTCTCCCCATGGGAATGAAAATGTTTATTCTATGACTTCTCCTCCTTTGTATACTGGAAGAAAATAACTTGTTCTTTAAGATTCATAGGACCACAACCAGAGGGGAATTTTGCCCCAGGACAGACCACACCTGAAACTGATTTTGATGAGACTTTGTACTTAGCAATTTACTGAAATGATTTAAGGCTTTTGGGATATCATAATGGAATGAATGTATTTTGCATATGTAAAAAACATGTCTTGGGGGATACAGAAAGTGAAGTGTGGAAGTTTGGAACTGTATGTACCCCCAGAAAATCATGTTCTTAAAGCTAATTCATTCCTGTGTGTGTAAATCTATTTTAAATAGGACCTTTTGATTAGGTCACTTCAGTTAAGGGTTGGCCCAGGGTAGGTCTTAACCCTCTTACCAGAGTCCTTTATAAGTGGAACGAATATGCAGAGAAGATAGAAAGAAATCCAGAAGCAAGAAGCTGAAACAAACCTGGAGAGAAGGGAGAGACCAGCAGATGCCACTATGTGCCTTGCCTTGCCTTGTGCCTTGTCATATGGCAAAGTAGTCTAGTATCACTGGCAGCTGGTCTTCAGGGAGAAAGTGTTGCCTGGTTATGCCTTGATTTGGACATTTTCATGGCCTCAGAACTGTAATCTTTTGAGCTAATAAATCTCCATTGTAAAAGCCAATCCATTTCTGGTATATTGCATTTGGCAGCCTAGCACACTGAAACAAGGAGAAACCCTAGAAAACAAGTACAAAATGGCCCAGCTAAAGCCATCTTAGACCAACCAGCCCCCAGCTGACCTAGCAGCTGATCACAGTCTCCAGAGTGAGCCCACCTGAGAGGAGGACAACACACCTGAGCTCTGCTCAATTAGATGACCTGCAGAATCATGAGCCAAATAAATAGTTATTGTTTAAAGACAGTAAATTTGGGGGTGAATAATTATGTAGCCAAAGATAAGTCCTCTCTTGCCATCTCCCTTCTCCTTCCCCCACTTCACCAGTTCAGGAAGGCCAGGTTTTCATCTCATCTTCCTTCCTGTCATGGATTTTACTTAAGCATATCACTGATTACCATTCATCTTCCTGGGAACAGTAGGCCTCACAGTGCAGTCTTAATGGTGGAATCAATCTTGTCTCTACACTATAGAAGAAACTTGGTGATTTAATCAGTCAGGCCTGACTCATAATATGCTAATTATAGCAAAGGAGTTTGGAAAAAAAAATACTTTCTATGAAGCCTGGTTTCTAAGACAAGTTTATTGTTGCTGGCTCAAAAATTCTACTTTGTATACAAGAGCTGTATAATAACTCCACTTTCTCTTTCTAACTATGTTTTAATACTCCTAATCCTCCTAAGGCAAATAGATGCCTCTGGAAGAATGGGAGTGGATGAGGGGAAGGCCACACTGAAGTAATTATTAATGAGAAAAGAACAAGAAATATATTTTAAAAATATTATCTTCCTAACATATATGAACTATGTTTTCCTCAGGACAATGAGTTATATCCTAGATTCCTTATTTATAGAAGACTGGAATTCAACAACCTCTTTGTTGAGCTTGAACATTATATGGCTTTTTGGTACTTAATATGCAGCCATTTGTCGTGCAAGGGTAAGTCAATGACTCACCAATCAGGAAATATGAGCAAGACCCAAGACAACCCCCTGACAAGCCTCGAAAACCAGGTCAGGCTTTTCAGTTCCTTATTTAATTTTCATGGCACTCTGGAAGGGAGGAAAAGGGTGGTATATTTGAGACAGACTTATTTTTCCTTATTAGAGAAGTTGTGGGTTTACAGAATAATCATGCATAAAATACAGGATTCCCATGTACCACCCTATTATTAACACCTTGCATTGGTGTGGGACATTTGTTACAACTGATGATAGCACATTTTTATAATTATATTAATAACTGAAGTCCATGATTTAACTTAGGGCTCACTATTTGTGTAGTGTAGTTCCATGGATTTTTTAAAAGTTTTACTCTGTTACCATTTATATAATCTAACATTTCCCCTTTCGATCACATTCAGATATCTATCTGAAGAGCTCGTGGAGGGTTTAGTTTGGCTAAGAAGAATGAATAAGATTTAGAGGAGAGGATGGCAGTGATTGGACATGTCTAAGACAGATAATTCACTCGGTTAGTTATTTAGAGACTATTTATTGAATGTCTATTTAAAACCAGGCCCTGTGCTCTCCTCTGGGTATATAGTGATGAACCAAAATGTACACACCCATATCTTCATTTCCCTTGGAAGTTGCTGAATGTTGAAAACAGGGGAGAGACAGTCAGATACAAGAGTTAGGAGAAGGCACAACAGGCACTATGAAGCCACTTAGTCTTATTGTTGTTATGGTCAAATATAAAACTTACTTAAAATGAATATTTATAGATAGTTGTTCATTTGAGAATTGGTATTTTTGGTACACCATGAAGTTGACTGGCTATATTTTGTGCTCCTTTCAGCATTTCCATTCATTGTTTAGACTTTCCCCATTTTATAATTATGAATTTATTTTTTTCTTGTTAGCACTGCTATCAATGTCTATAATGGTAAAAAGCTTGTAAAAATTAAATATCCAATCACAGGGGATTAATTGGATCAAGGTCTGACAATAGGACTGTTCTAAGGTTTCTTTTGTTGTTGACTTCATTTGTTTTTGTTGTTAAAAAAAAAAGCAAAGCTTACTCATTAGAGAAAACAAAATCAAACAGACAAAAAATACTAAAAATATTCAAAAGCCCACTGGCAAGAAACAATTAGGGTTCACACCTTGCAGATCCCAATAGATGTGTCTGTGCATATTGTACATGCATGTGTGTGCACACACAAAAACACACAGCACGATAGAATCTATGTTTGCATGTGTGTTTAGGAAAAACTTACACATAGAGAAATGTACAGAACATAAGCATACAACTGGATGAGTTCTGATAAATGTAAACACCTACATAGCCACTAGCCCAATTAAAATATAACATATCAACTCAGCAAGTTCTTTCACAATCCTTTTCAGGCAACCCACCCCACCATCACTGCCCAATACATGCATCTTTATTATTTCTATCACCAGACACAAGCTTTATCTGTTCTTAAACTTCATACAAATGGAAATACACAGTGTGCACTCTTCTGTGTATATCAAGATATGTTTTTTTTCTGAGTACTATTCTACTTTATTAACATACCATATTCTCATATTGATGGCTATTTGGTGGCTTCTAGGTTTTAGGTCATAGGTCATAGAAATCAGATGAATGTTGAATTTGACAAGGAGCTGCCAAACAATTTATGTCAATACCATGCCGCCTTGATTACTGTAAATTCATAGTATATCTTGAAATTAGATAATGTAAGTCTCCTAACTTTGTTCTTCAAATTTGTTTTGGCTACAATTTATCTTCTTTAAATATCCATGTAAATTTTAGGATCATCTTGTTAACATCTTTGAAAAATTACCTCCTGTTATTTTGATTAGAATTGCTGAATCTATGGATTAATTTAGGGACAGCTGACATAATAATATTGAATCATCTACTCCAGAAATAGATTTGTCCATTTTTGGGGGGTCATTATTAATTTATCTCTGCAATTTTTAGTAATTATATGTGTAAAGTTCTTGTACATCATTTTTTAAATATTCATAAATATTGTAGGTTTATTTGATGCTGTTTTAAATTGCATCATTTCTTAAACTTCAATAATTTACCATCTGCTGCTAGTACAGAAATTACACTTGATTATTTTATACTGATGTTATATCTTATGAAATTCCTAAATTCACTTATAGTTCTTGTAGAATTTTTGCAGATTCCTTATGATGTTGACATACACAATCATGTCCTTTGTGAATAAAAAAGTTTTCCTTCTTCATTTTTAAAATATGCTTGTTTTCTCTCTCTCCCTCTCCCTTTCCCTCTCTCCTTCTTCCTCTCCCTTGCCTCTCCTCTGCCTTATTTCATAGG
>PVKH010020072.1:0-14684 GCA_004027955.1 Chaetophractus vellerosus | reverse complement strand
TGTTATATTGGGGAAATAGATGGTCATATTCCAAGATAAGGCCCACTGATGCGGTGATGATTTCATGGGGTTGTGCCTTGCCTATAGTATCTGGACATCTCTAGAGCTCTCGGGAGCACCCCTGTTTGAGGCTTTGTTACTGTAGTAGTTAGTGAGATCTGCCTGAGACATGCATTAGCATAACCTCTGAAATGACCTCCTGTTTCACTTTGAAATCTCTAAGCCGTACAAACGCCTTTGTATTTAATGTTTCCCCCTTTTGGTCAAAGTCTTTTACCAATTGTATTGCTGGCTTGCGCTTGATATCAATCCCTTGATGCCAGGGAGGCTCATCCCTAGGAGTCATGTTCCATCTTGGGGAGAGGGTACTGATTATTTTGTAAAAAATTATTGAAGTATATCACACAATATCACACAATAAGTATATAGTAAAAGTTGTGAACTTACAAAACAAACATGCATAACATCATATAGGAGTCCCATACATCACCCCACCACCAACACCTTGCATTGTTGTCAAACATTTGTTACAAATTATGAAAGAATATTATCAAAATATTACTACTAACTATAGTCCTATCTTACATTTGGTGTATTTTTCCCCAAACTCATCCTATTATTATTATTTAATATGTTTTTATTACAGAAGTTTTGAACTTACAAAACAATCATGCACATGTGTAGAATTCTCATACAATCACCTTTCACCAACATACCACACTGTGGTGGAACTTCTGTTACAGATTATGAGATAATGTCAGACTATTACCATTAACCATGGTCCATAGTGTATAGTTGGCACAATTTTCCCATACCCTCACATTATCAACACAGTACATCTTTGGCATTGATGCAAGAATATTACAGTATTGCCATCAACCAGTCCATAAGTCACACCAATTGTATATTTCCCATGCTTTTCCACATTCCCACCACCCTGCAATAGTGACATACATCCACTCTAACACACAGAAGGACACTCTTGCATCTGTACCACCAACCACATTTCTCATCCACCTCTGGGTTCACTGTGTTATTTCAATCCCTAGGTTATTCTCTAGGTTTCTTTCAATTGACATTTAGATCCCTAGGCTACTCTTTTCAGCCACAATCCCATTTGTAAACCAGCTGCTACTCACTATAATGTGTTACCATCAGCTCTATCCATTTCCACATGTTTACTGTCAAGTTAATTAAAACTATTACTTGATATCAGTAGTCCTGCTCAGCCCTCCTCTTATCTCCTAATAACCATTACTCTAGATTTTAACTCCATGCATTTTTCTTCATATTTAGTTCATATTAAAGAGACCATTCAATATTTGTCCTTGTTTCTGGCTTACTTCACTTAGCATAATGTCTTCAAGATTCATCCATGTTATCATATGTGTCCCAGTTTCATTTCTTCTTACTGCAGCATAGTATTCCATTGTATGTATATACAACATTTTGTTTATTCATTGGTTGATGGACACTTGTGTTGTTTCCATCTTTTGGCAATTGTGAATAACACCACTATAAACATCAGTGTGCAGATGTCTGTTCAATATGAACTATCATTATGTTATTTTTTTAAGGAGGTACCAGGGATTGAACCCACGACCTCGTATATGGGAAGCAGGCGCTCAAACACTGAGCTACAACTGCTCTCTGGTACTGATTATATTTGCAGCATTTGACTTAGAGGTCATATTTGACTAATAAGGAGCTTTTCAGGAGGTAACTCTTAGTCATTAGTTATTACTATCATTTCGTTAAGTTTCAGTTTTCTAAGAGTAAAGGTTCATAAGAACAAACATTTCTATCAAAGGCTTGGCATATTGCTCTGTTTCCTTTTATGAGGCACTGCCTATATACTCCAGTGATTCTTGCAACTCTATTTGAGAATGTAGCAGAACTGCCCAGGAAGGAAGTTTAATATTTTGTTGGTTCCACTGAGAAAACACCCTATAACACATAAACACATTCATATTCCACTGATATATTTATTAGTGCTATTATTTATGTACAAAATGTTCTCCATCACCACCATCCATTACCAAAGCAATACTCATTCCAAATAGGAAACCTTGTATATTTTAAGCCTTAAGTTCCTATTTCCTATCCCCAACCCATCCCCTGGTAACCTGTGTTGTAGTTTCTGACTTTATGAGTTTGTTTATTGTAATTATTTTAAATGAATGAGATCATACAATATTTGTCCTTGTGTGTCTGGCTTATTTCCCTCAACATTATGTCTTCAAGGTTGTGACAGTTTGAAGCTGGGTGGATCCCAGAAAATCCTGTTCTTAAAGCTAATCCATTCCTGTGCATGTAAACCTATTTTAAGTGGGACATTTCAATTAAATCACTTAAGTTAGGGCCTTTGATTAGATTGCAGGACCCAGAGTGGATCTTAATCCTCTTACTGGAGCCCTTTATAAATGGAGGAATAAAAGCTGAAGACAGAAAGAAGGCCACAGAGACAGAGAGAAGCCTTCAGAAGTTGATGAACCTGGGAGACAAAAAAAGCTTCAGAGGCATAAAGGAACTCAGAAGCTGAGAGAAAAGGCCCCGGGGACCAGAAACTGATATCAATGAAACACAGAGGCTGAGAGGAAGTCAGTTAGATAGACACTGAAAGTGATGAGGTGCAGAGGAGAGGGGAGAGAGTAATAGACACTGCGAACTGCCTGAATGCTCACAGCTGAGCTTGGAGAGAAAGTATCTAGATGATGCCACCATTTGCAACTTAGTGAGACAGAATCTCTTGATGATGCCTTGATTTGGACATTTTCATGGCTTCAGAACTGTAAGCTTTTAACCTAATAAATCACTCATGTAAAAGCCAACTCATTTCTAGTATATTGCATTGGCAGCCTTTAGAAAACTAAAACAAAGATTCACCCATGTTGTCCCATGTATCAAGACTGCATTCCTTTTTATGGATGGAATAGTATACCGTTGTCTGAATATACCATATTTTGTTTATCCATTTATTGGTAGATGGATGCTTGTGTTGTTCCATTTTTGGCAGTTGTGAATAATGCCATCAAGAACATTGGTGTGCAAATATATATATTTGAGTGTCTGATTTTAGTTCAGTATATACTTAGTAGTGGAATTGTCAGCTAAATGTGACAGTTCTGTACATAACTTTCTGAGGAATCACCAAACTCTCTTCCACGGGGGCTGCACCACTTTATATTCCCATAAGCAATGACTGAGTGTTCCTATTTTTCAGCATCCTCTGTAATACCTGTTATTTTCCGTTTTTAAATAGTAGCCATTCTAATGGTTGTGAAATGGCATCTCATTGTGGTTTTGATTTGCATTTCTCTGATGGCTTATGATGTTAAGCATCTCTTCATATGCTTTCTGGCCATTTGTATATCATATTTAGAGGGATGATATATTAGTCAGTCAAAAGAGGTGCTGATGAAAAGTACCAGAAATCTGTTGGCTTTTATAAAGGGCATTTATTTGGGGTAAAAGCTTACCATCACAAGGCCCTAAAGAGTCCAACTCAAGGTACCATAAGAGGTACTTCCTCATCCAAAGTCAGTTGCCATGTGTTGGGTGAATATCTACAAGGTTTCAGCCTTCCCCTTTCCTCTTAAATCTCCATGGGCCCAACTTCTTCTGATCTCAGCTGTAGGCTGACATGGGCTCAGCTGCTCTGTTCTCTTCAGCTGTAAACTGTCGGGCAAATGGCTCATCTCTCTTCCTGGGGCCACAGGATCACTCGCTCCTCCGCATCTGTTGAGCTCTCTTCCTGTGGCATCTATGGGGCTCTCTCTTCCCGTGTATCTACTTTTGTGTTCTTGATTGAGTGTCCATTTATATAGCCCACCAAGGGGGCAGGGACTCAGCCCTGCACACACTAATGACTTGGTGGAATCAAAACCCTTGATTTAATCAATAAACAAAAAGCCTTTGAATTTAAATCAATCAAAGGGTATCATGCTCAGAGGAAAAGACCAGTTTACAAACATAATCAACTCTGTGTGTGTGTGTGTGTGTGTGTGATTCATAATCTCAAAGTGCCACAGATGTCTATTCAAGTCTTTTTCCCATTTTAAAAATTGGTTTGTCATTGTGTTTAGATGAAGAATTTCCTTGTATTTCTGTATACGAAACCTTGATCAGATATGTGTTTTCCAAATATTTTCTCCTGTTGGGAAGGTGGTCCTTTCACTTTCATGATAAAGTCATTTCAAGTTCAAAAGTTTTAATTTTCATGAGGTCCCATTTATCTATTTTTTTCTTTTGTTGCTTGTGCTTTGGATTTAAAGTCTTGAAACCATTGCTTAATGCAGTGCCTTGAAGATACTCTGTTGTCTTCCAGGATTTTTATATTTAGGTTTTTAATCCATGCTGGTTGATTTTTTTTTTTTTTTTGCAAAGGAAGATCCAGTTTTCCCAGCACCATTTGTTGAAGACACTATTCTTTCCCAAATGAGTGCTCTTTGCTGCCTTGTCAAAAATCAGTTTGCCATAAGATGACTTTAGCTATTCAGGGCTCCTTATTTTCTATATAAGTTTGATGATTGACTTTTCCATTTCTGCAAAAAAGATTGTTGGAATTTTGTTTGGGATTGTGCATCTCTAAGTACTGACATCTTAATCTTATTTAGTCTTTCTTCCAATCCATGAACACAGAATGTTCTTTCATTTATTTAAGTCCTCTTTGATTTCTTTTAGCAATGTTTTGTAGTTTTCTATGTACAAGTCTTTACAACCTTGGTTAGATTTCTTCCTAGATATTTGGTTCTTTTAGTGACTATTTAAAATGGAATTTTTTGCTTGATTTTTTCTACTGATTGTTCATTGCTTGTATATAAGAACACTATTGATTTTGGGGTGTTGATCTTATACTCTACATTTTGCTGAATTCATTTATTACCTTAAAGATTTGTTGTGGATTTTTCAGGATTTTCTCTATGTAGTATCAATTCATCTTTAATTAGGGAAAATTTTATTTCTTCCTTTACAATTTGCATGTCTTTTATTTCTTTTTCTGCCTAATTGCTCTGGCAAGAACTTCCAGTACAATGTTTTGTTTTTTTTTTTTTAAAGATTTCTTTTTTATTTATTACATATCCCCCCCCCCTTTCTGCTTGCTCTTGCTGTGTGTCCATTCTTCTGTGTTTTTCTATGTCTGCTTCTTGTCTCCCCCCGTCTTTACGGCGACGCACTGAGTCGGCCCTCCGTGGCGGCGGCTCGCTCCATTCGAGGGTGGCTCCATTCCGTTTTCACGGGCGGCTCTGCTCCATGTTTTGCGGGCAGCAGTCCTCCATGTTTCCAGTACAATGTTTGATAATGATAGTTACAGTGGACATCCTTGTCTTGTCTCTGATCTTAAAAGGAAAGCACTCAGTCTTTCACTCTTAAATAAGATGTTAGCTGTGGGCTTTTCATGCTTGACTTTTATCATGTTGAGGAACTTCTCTTCTATTCCTAGTGTTCTAAGTGTTTTTATGAAGAGGGGTACTGGATTTTTTTAAATGCCTTTTCTGCACCAATTAAGATGGTCCTGTTTTTTTTTCTCCTTCATTTTGTTAATGTAGTGTATTACATTAATTGATTTTCTTATGTTGAACCAAACTTGCATGCCAGGGATAAATTCCATTTGATCATGGTATACAATTATTTTATTATGCTGTTAGATTCAGTGTTCTAGGATTTTGTTGACGAGTTTTGCATCTATATTCATGAGATATTGGTTGGTAAGGTTCTTTTCTTGTGTTATCTTTATCTGGCTTTGATATGGGGCTGGTGTTGGCCTCGTAGAATGAATTAGGGAGTGTTCCTGCCTCTTCAATTTTTTGGAAGTGTTTTAGCAGAATTGGAGTTAAGTCTTCTTGGAATATTTTGTAGAATCCTCCTTTGAACCCATGTGGTCCTGAGCTTTTTTGTTGTTTTTGTTGAGAAATTTTAATTACTGATGCAATTTCTTTAGTAGTAATTGGTTTATTGAAATATTCTATTCTTCTTGAGTCAATTTAGATATGTTGTGTGTTTCTACAAATTTTTCCATTTCATCTAGGTTATCTACTTTGTTGCCATACAGTTGTTCATAGTATCCTCTTATACTTTGTTTTATTTCAGCATGGTCAGTAGTAATGCCCCCCTTATCATTTAGGATTTTAGTTATTTGTATCCTCTCTCTCTCTCTCTCTTTTCTTTATCAGTATAGCTAAAGGTTTGTTAATTTTATTGATCTTTTCAAAGAACCAACATTTGGTTTTGTTGATTCTCTCAATTGTTTTTTCTTTTCTATTTCATTTATCTCTCCTCTCACCTTTGTTTTTTTTTTAAAGATTTATTTATTTTATTACATATCTTCCCTTCCCCCCGCTGCGGCGACACGCCGAGAGTGGTCACTGCGCAGGCGCGGCTTTCCCCGCTTGTGGGTGGTCTCTGCGTCTGTTCACGGCTGGCTTTCAGTTCGCGGTGGCTGGCTGCGCTCCATTCGCGGGCGACCTGCCCTGCCCGTGGTGGCTCTTGCCATGTCCGTGGCAGCTTCTTGCCCTGCCCACGGCGGCTCTGGCCCGCCCATGGCGGCTTGCCATTCTCAATGCGGTCTGCCTGCTAGGAGAGGTCCCCGGGAATCGAACCCGGGGCCTCCCATGCGGTATGCCGATGCCCTATCCACTGGGCTATCGAGCCGGCCCCTCACCTTTGTTATTTCCTTCCTTCTGCTCACTTTGGGTTTAGTTTGCTCATCTTTTTCTAGTTCCAGTTTTAAGGTCAGGTCTGTTTTTTGAAGTCTTTCTCCTTTTTTGATGTAAACATTTAGAGCTATCTTTTTTTTTTTTTTTCTCACTGCTGCCTTCAGTACATACCATGTTTTGGTATGTTGTATTTTCATTTTGATTTGCCTTATGGTATTTTCTAATTTCACTTTGATTTTCTCTGTAACCCATTGGTTTTTAAGAGTGTGTTGTTTAATTTCCACAAATTTGTGAATTTTCCCCTTGTCCGTTATTGATTTCTACCATCCATTAGCTGTGGTCAAAGAATATACATTGTATGATTTCAATATTTTTGAATTTATTTAGATTTGTATTTTGTGACCTAACATGTAGTCTATTCTGGAGAATGATCTATGTGCCCTCAAGAAGATTATGTTTTCTGTTTTTGTTGGGGCAAGTTTTCTATATATGTCTGTTAGCTCTAGTTGGTTTAGAGTATCATTCAGGTTTGTATTTACTTATTGATAGATGTTCTATCCTTATTGAAATTCCTGTATTAAAGTCTCTTACTATCTATGTAGAATTGTCAGTTTCTCCCTTCAAATTTGTCAGTATTTGCTTCATATATTTTGGAGCTGTTATAATTGTTAGATCTTATTGTAGAATTGTCCCCTCTTATCAGTATATAATGAGAGTCTTTGTCCCTCTTGTCTATTTTTTATTTAACCTCTATTTTATCTAATATTACTATAGCTACTCCAGGTCTCTTTTTGTTACTATTTGCATGGTATACCTTATTCCATCCTTTCACTTAAATTACTTGTATCTTTGAATTTAAGATGAGTCTTGCAGACAGCATATAGCTGGATCATGCTTTTTTATCTGTTCCCCCAATTTCTGCCTTTTTACTGTAGAGTTTAATCAATTTTGATTTAAAGGCACTACTGATAACACAGGACTTTCTTTTGCCAATTTGCTATTTAGTCTTTGTATGTCTTTTTCATTTTTTGTCTCTCAATTCTTCTTTTAATGCTTAATTTTATATTTATTTGATTTTTGTGTTGTTACATATTGATGTGTTCTCTTTTCTATCTGGATATATGTTTTCATTTATTTTTCTTGTGGTTACAATGAAGTTAAAATATAACATCCTAGATATATAAAAATCTTATTTGGCCTAGTACCAACTTAAGTTCAGTAGGATACTTACATACTTTTCCTGTCACCTCATCTTTTCTTTTTGTCTTTCTTACCATTTATATCTTTGTACATTGTATATCCAGAAACCTTGATTTTTATATAGTTGCATTTTAGCACATGTAAGAAGTGAGATGTGGAGTTATATACCAAAAAATATACTACAATAATATTGGTATTTATAATTACCCAAATGGTTATCTTTACCACAGCTCTTTATTTCTTTATGCTGCTTTAAACTACTATCTAGTGTCTTTTCCTTTCTCACTGAGGAACTCCCTATAGCATTGCTTGCAGGGCAGATCTAGTGGTGATGAACTCCCTCAGCTTTTGTTTATCTGGCAATGTATTCATCTTTCCTTCATTTTTAAAGAAAATCTTGATGGACATAAAATTCTTGATTGGCATTTATTTTCTTTTAGAGCTCTAAGCATTTCAACCCACTGTCTTCTTGCCTCCATGAATTCTGATGATAATTTGGCACTCAGTCTAACTGGGGCTCCCTTGTACATAACATGTTGCTTTTGTTTTTCAGCTTTATGAGCTCTCTCCCATGTCTTTGCATTGATTAGTGTGATCACTATATGACAGGATATATTTTTCTTCCTGTTTATACTGTTTGGTATTCTCTGGGCTTCTTGTATGTGCATATTTATGTCTTTTGCTAAGTTTGGGAAGTTTTCTTTCATTATTTCTTTGACTATTCCTTCTGTCCCTTTTACTCTTTCTTCTTCTGTGACTCCTATAATGCATATATTGGTACACTTGATTATGTCCCAGAGATGTCTTAGGCTATTTTCCCTTTTGGTAATTTTTTTTCTTTCTGTTCCTCAGCTTGGCTCATTTCAAGGGTCTTGTTTTTGAGTTCACTAATTCTTTCTTCTGTCAGCTCCAGTCTGCTCTTCAAACTCTTCTGGGAATTACTCATTTCAGTGATTGTGGTCTTCAACTCCAGTAGTTCTGTTTGTGTCCTTTTAAAAATTTATATCTTTTTACTAAGATTCTCATATTGCTCATCCATTGTTTTCCTGATATCCTCTAATTCTTTCTATGCATTTTCCTTCATCTCCTTAAGCATTTTTAAAATCATTTTTTAAATAAAGGATTTATTTGGTATGTTGACATTCATGTCTTCTTCATTGTTGTTTTCTGGATTTTTATCCTCTTTCTTCAGATGGACCTTCAGTTCCAGTATCTTTGCTTGTCTTGTATTCTTTTGTTGCACACTATACATTTCAATATTTTTATAAGTTTACCCTGGAATTTATTCCCTGAAATGTCTTTTTCTTGATTTTGTGACCAGTTGGTGATAAGACAGAGATTTTCTTGAGCTTCAGCCCTCCAATCAGGAAGGTCTGCCTA
This sequence comes from Chaetophractus vellerosus, assembly GCA_004027955.1. Taxonomy (NCBI): domain Eukaryota; kingdom Metazoa; phylum Chordata; class Mammalia; order Cingulata; family Chlamyphoridae; genus Chaetophractus; species Chaetophractus vellerosus. The sequence continues at coordinate 5,448 of PVKH010020072.1, read as the reverse complement.
AGGTAAGTTCAGTGTGCAGGGTTATCCCTGGTTTTTGGGTCTTGTATCTTGTCCTGGGCTTTGCTTGTGAGTTGTTTTGGAAATTCTCTGTTTATAGGAGTTTGGTTCTCTCCTGTGGCTCCCAGTATACAGACTTCCCTCTTCCTGGTGTTTGAAGCCATCAGGCCTTTACACCAAATTGTCTAACTCTGTAGTTTCTTACATTCCTTTCATTGTCTCAAGCTGCTTTTGCTTGGAGGGAAAGTTCTGCAAGGAGTGTCATGCCAGAGAGGACTTTCGCAAATCAGTCTTTCCCAGCTGAAACAGCACCAGGGACCCATGTTGGGGGCACAGGCTGTCTCCAGAATTCCCTGGGGGAGGGAGTCAGGAGGGGTATGAAGAGCTTCTTCCATGGCTCCCAAAAGCTGAGCTTTCTTGGCCTGCCCACCAAATGCAGCCCTTCAACTAACTGTCTCCCATAGCCCTGAGGAAACATAGTGTCTTAAGTCTCTTCTGCCCCCAGCCTTTGTTAGGGGAGAGTTGAAACAATGGCTGCTGCTGCCTTTGTCCTGGACAGATTGAAACAATGGCTGCCCTGAGAACTAGGCCTGTAACAATGCAAAGTTGGTAATCAAAAGCCTTGATCCATGATCAGCTTTGCCCACTCCTATTCTTGGGGAAGAGGATTTTTATGTCCCTTTCTGTAACCAGTGAACTAGACAGGGGCTGGACCCCATGGTGGGCTGTATGAGAGTGGGTGAGGGGTGTTACTACTAACTGTAAGAAGAGAGCAGTTTGCTGTTCATTACCATACTTTATCAGCCTTTTCCCACAGCTCTTCCCTCGTTGTTGTACGGAATTCCTCTGGCCTGTGGAGTTTCAAAATAGTTGTTTTGTTTTTTTCCTGTTTAATAGTTGTTCTGGTGGAAGGACTGAGTCCTGTAGATCCCTATTCCACAACCTTCCCATAATCCTTCCTCTCTAAAATTTTTCCACATCTATGTAAAAGTAAGGGAATACCTAGATTATATATTTCCTGTAGCAGTTAATATAGTTACAAAATGCCATGTTTATTAGCTCAAATATATTCTTCAAACAAATCGCTTTTTGTATTTCTAATATCACAGTCTTTCAAGTGCTTCTTAATAAAGTATTTTCTAAAGCAAAGGGTCATGTAAGGGTCATAAAGTTGTTGTAAAATGTCCCCAGAAATGATCACAACTCGAAAGCAGATTTGACATGACTATAGTTTGGATGCTCAATTCATTTGGTTGCTTTATCGCAAGCTACTAATACAACCAATACTCAAAAACTGAGACCAGGGCACACAACACATTTAAGGATGGAGAATACCAGAGTCTCTAGTCCTTTGGTCCAAAGGCCATCACAAGAGAGGTGGGTCCTTTTAACAAGAGATCCAGGAAGTCAGTCTGACATGAAGGGTTGGAGGCCATTGGTGGGAGGCACTGGTTGTGGTTTGGGTGAGGATGGCAGCAAGCCTCAGCGTAGAATGGGCACTGGAGGTGGGAGTCAGAGCAACCGGCTATCAGACTGTCTCTACCTGATGCTCAAGAGAGTGGCATTAGCACTGGCTTTTCATGCATCAGTGGTTTGGTACCCAATGTCCTGATTATCAAAGGAGTGTCCCTCCGGCAGGTGTCAAGTGAGGTCATATCATTTCCTTGCATGAATGTCTGGTTATCACTTATTACAAAAACATGTTTTCTTAATTTGTTTACTATTTGTTTGTGGTCCATATGTTTACAATGTTTTTTGTATTCAAGATCATTAATTTCATTTTTAATATACAACACAAATTTTGCTATTGGGATTCAGAATAAAATATCTCATTGGTAATAATTCAAGATGACACACCATTATTGAAAAGAACCAAGAATTTTAGAGTTAAAGAAACTTTAAATAGTGTATGTTCCAACTTCCTGCATATTCACATAGCTATAGATTTATTTTGTTTTGGCTTGCCCTCCAGAAGTCATCCCAGAGTGAATTATTTTCCTACAAAATTTGGTAAAAATTTTCCTAAGTTTCAGCTACTCTAGAGGATGATGAAATCTTATTGAGTTTCTCTCCCAAGTCCCCCCAAAAATAAAGCCATTTAGTTTGGTAAACTAAGAGACAAGGAAAATGTGATACATTTGATAAGAATTCAAATATTTATGTGAGAAAAGAAACATGCCATTTCCCTAATGAATTCAAAGTTGTTGTTTTTTTTGTCTATTACTAAATTCCTAGAAAAATGTTTTACATTTGGAGGACAATGAATGATGTAATGGAAATTATTTTTAACGAAGCTTTTATTGCAATTTAAGAAGTAGAATTCATATGCTGGTTATTGTTGGAATCCTCAATAAAAGCTCAAAACATTGATTGAAGTTCACTTCAGTGCAGGAATTCTGCCAGAGGCTAAACTCATATTATCTCAATATGGAGTCTTTGTGTTCCCAGGCTCTATGAAATGCTAGATTTCTAAGAATAATGAGTGGTTTTTCCCTTAGACTATGTTCTTTAAAATAATATAATCTCTCTCAACTAGAATTTTGACAGAAAATTATAGCCTCTGGCAAGGAACTAGGGATAATATTTTTTGTAACTTATTAAGGCCAGCTGCTTTTGTTTTGTTGAGTAAGCGTTAAGATAATATTTTTATTATGAAAATTAAGGAAATTAACTTAATGGAAGACATATTACAAAGATCAAAAGTTATTATTGTCTTCAACAATTTTTATTGAATGTTTACAAATGGAAGAGGAATAAAGGAGCAGCCTAAATTTTTTCTTAGTTAAAAAAAAATAAAAGATACATGTATATATCACAGAGGAGAAGTTAATTTTCCCAAGACCGTTACTCACAAAAATCACTAAATATATTAAAATGTTTTCAGTAGTTCAAGAGTCAGACCTCATATATAAACTCAAATTAACCTTACCTTATAATTTTAATTATCTAAAGGTTTATTTTATTTTCATTGTGTAACATCTCATGTGATGTGATGTTTTGCAGTTAGATAGATGACAGATTTATTTATTATGTGCATATTGAAATATACCTGTTTTTAAAAATATTTCATACAAAATTAATTAAATAACTCTATGGCTTAAAATAGTCAATGGTCTCCTTAATATCTTAATCCTCATTTTCATCCAGTCTTTTTTTCATTTTTTTTTTATGATCTCAGAATTTTATTAAATCACCCAACTCAGAGTGAAAGAATACAAATTCAGTGAAATGTCTTTTTTTGTAAAAATCTGATGAGTCTTATTTTCTAATCCAATTAAATTTTTTTATTCTAAAAGATAAAAATGATACAGTAGATTTTTAATATCACTATTCAATAATATTTAAGTTAAAGTGAGTTTCTTAGAGTCCTTAATATATCTGAGAACAATATACCTGGAATATAAAATCCTGCACATGTTTATTTATACTTCTGATGGCTAAATATAATTTTGAGATGTTTATATTAAGCAAATTACAACCTCTCTAGCTAATACAAATGAAACAAATTTTTCCTAGCTCCCGGCCAAAAATAATTTAAATGAAGCTAAGGTCAGGTGAGAGGGTAAAAGATGTTTTAGTAAGACATCCTGGAATCATAAGAGGTGAAGGTAGGAAGGCACCTGGAAGGCCTTCTATTCCTGCTTCCTTATTAGTAAGTCAAAGAATTTGGTGTTCTGGGACATTTGATCAAGTACACACTAGGGAGATGTAAAGTTGGGTCTAAAATCCAGGGTTCCTGAGGCTACGATAATTATTTTCTTCCTCCTGAAGACAGTGAAATTGACATTTGGGATCTCTAGTAGCTTAGCCGAGATAAATTTGTAATCTTTTTATCTTCAGTAAGAAGTACTTAAAAACTGAGCAATGGAATTCAAATTTCCGGGAAATCTAGGAAAGGAGACTATTTGAGCAGCTCTAGGCTTCATTCACATCATTAATTAGTGGGTTCGAGAACCAAGGGAGATTAGTAAAACCTCTCCTCAAATAGACAAAGCTGTATACCTGCAGGGATTATGTGTTTTCTTATTACATATTCCTGCATGACCCAGCCTATCTCATTTCTTCCCCATCCGTAGGAAACTTTTTTTCCCCTTGTGACAGGCTTGTCCTCAAAGGGTATTACAGTAGACCCATTTTAGCATCAGTCTGTGAATTAATCTCCAAACGTTCTCAATTATCAACAGCCTACATCACAATGGCCATGGTTTAATACAGTTTATCATGATTTTTTTTACATATTTTTAAAATTCATAAATGGCTTTATTGAAAGAAATATAAAAATCTTGGAAAAATGTGTTCACTTAATTTGCAGGAAAAATACCTTCAGCCATAAAAGTTTTAACAGATTAGTAGAACATAAAGTTGCCATTACCTCTTTTTAAAGTAATCTTTTTAGTAAAGTATAACGTATTTACATGAGGGCCAAAATCCTAAGTATACAGCTTGATGAATTTCCATAAACTGTACACACTCATATAACCAGCACTCAAAAAAAGAAACAGGAGATAACCTGGATCCCAGAGACCCACCATCTTTCTCTCCTCTCACATTCTCCACATAGGGAACCATTTTTCTAGCTTTCCTCCTGATTGATCAGTTTTGTTTGTTTTTCCTCATCTGATTTTTAACCTCATAAAAATAGAATTATATAGAACATACACTTTTTGCCTGGCTTCTTTCACTCAACATTATCTTTGTAGGATATAGGCATGTTGTTTCATGTAACAGCAATTTGTCCTTTTTAGTTGCTATACAGTGTTCTATTGTGTGACTATCATAATGAATTTACCTACTCTACTGTGAAAACCAGTTGGGTTCTTTCCTGTGTATGTGTTTTAGATTACATTTATACGCAGTTATGGGGGTGCATTCCTAGGAGTAAAATTCTTGGGTCAGAGGTCATGCATATGTTCCACATTAGTTTTACAGTGATGTGCATAGTTACCATGCCATAAGCAGTATATGAGAATTCTAGTTTTTTCCCATTCTTGCCCAGCACTTCTTTTTTTTTTTTGAATTATGACAGAAATCTTTATTAAAATGTGTCCTTCAGTAATATGTTAGCATACATACAATATACACACATACATATGTACACTCTGACACACCTCATGAATCGCCACCGTCAGTTTAACCAATAAATTAAAACTAAAAAAGGGGCAGGGGGACTGGGGGTAATGGGGATAGGACTAAGGGCAAAATTTCCATGTTTCATCTGGTAAGAAATTGCAAATTTCTCGAAATTTCCCTGGGGAAAACCTGTGACCAGAGACTCTTTGAAATAAAATACATAAATCCCACCCCCACCCCACTCCACCTCCCCCCAAAAAAAGATTCCAAAAGATGCAGTTACAACAAGTAACAAGCTTCTCAGAGCAGGAGCATTCATTGCGCTTCATACGTTGGCTTCTGCACCTTCTGGCTTCAAAACAGTCTACCCCTCGGCTGGGG
>PVKH010020071.1:0-14678 GCA_004027955.1 Chaetophractus vellerosus | reverse complement strand
CAAACCAAAATAAAATAAAAGATGTCATATCATGAGCGTGGCATGAGACATGTTTTAGGACTTACCAGGTGTTCACTTCAGAGAATATTTCAGATTTTCTAGGAACACGGTGTTTTAAGCAAAGTTTCATCTTGTGGGCTCACTAAAAATCTATCAATTAGGAGAAATAGTCAGAATTGTTTTAGGTTAAAGGTCTCCCAAGCAAAGTGTACACAACGAAGGGGGCACATTAGGTAATCTACTGTGGGGTGAGGAACATATTGGAGCTTCTATTTGCATTTATTCTTAAAATCTCATTCTGTAGTTTTAATTTTGTGTGTTTTATAATGTATATGATATTCTTTTCCAGTCACAAGCATTGGTTATGAAGTAGGTGAAACCCAAATTCTCAGCGGTTAAACACAGTGGAAGTTTATTTTGCTCATGCCTCAGGCCAAGATGGGCGTCCAGTTGGATGGTCAGTGTTTTTGCCTGCTAGGCTGCCGAAATGCAGATGCTGTGAAACGGGTCAGCTTTTAATAATGGGGGTTTATTAACTTACTAGCTTACAGTTTTAGGTTGAGAAAAATGTCCAAATCAAGGCATCATCAGGCGATGCTTTCTTCCCAAAGACTGGCTGGTGGAGATCCTGACTCCCCTGTCTCATGGCAAGGCACATGGCGGTGTCTGCTGGTCTCACCCTTCTCCATTTATTTTTGTCCTTTTCAGCCCTTTGCTTCCATGCCTTTCTCTCTTGTCTCTCTGAATTACATTCTCTTATAAAGGACTCCAGTAAGAGGATTAAGTCCTACCCTGGACCATGCCTTAACTGAAGTAACCTAATCAAAAGGTCCTACTTTCAATAGGTTTACCTATTAATGGATTAACTTTGAGGACATGATTTTCATACCATCACAGTCAGTTAGAGGCCCCGGATCTTTCCATCTGATGGCTCTGCCCTCATTCAGGTCCTCAGAGGCCGCACACCAGTTACCTAACCACTTGGCTCACAAGTGCCATATTTTTTTTTCACTCACTTTCCATTGGCAAGAGGTGGCCCAAATCCAAGGGGACTGAGAAATGCAGTCCCTGGCTGGATAGCCACGTTGCAGCAACAACCTGACACCATCTGTGCTGGTTAGCAAGGCACCTCTGCTACAGTAGGACAAGTACATGGAGGTTTATAAATCTTTTGACTGTTAGGACTACGCAATCAAAAAATGTTTGGAAGCTATTATTTTCAGAACTGCCATATATGTGCTGCCAGGCCACAATTTGATTCTTTTTTTTCCCAAAATGAGATAAACTTTATGGTACATTTAATGATGGAGACGGGTCATTTTTACACTCAGGGTCCAAGTGGTACTTAGTCCAGGAAGACCCTCACTGTTCCCAGCCCACTGGCCCAGGTGGGAATCTGCAGTGGTTAAATGTCTCCCTTCATGGGGGAGATGAATAACGAGGGGTTCCAGTAGCTTTAGCTACCCAGTCTCCACCGTCTCTGTCATATTGTCCTTTAGCACTACCAACTCTTTCCAGTTTGCCTCTGACTATATTGGTTTTAAAATGGTAAGTTCCACATTCTGGGAACCTCCTTAGTCCTGGGCAAACCAGGACAGTTGGTCAACCTTCTTTTCTTCCAGCAAAGACCCTTCCTGTTATTCCCCTTTGTGTAGAATTTGAGGCCCATGGTAATACTTGCTTATATCAGAGGAGAAAGTTCTCCCTGATCTTTTTATGGGATGCTTAAAGATCAAAAGAACATGGACAAAGGATTATTACACAAAAGGGGCTTGAATAGGGAATGAGTGGACACAACTCATTTTTCCTCAGTCCAGACATACAGACATCCTGCAGAAAAAGGGACAGCCCATTCATGGTCATAGTCAACTATACCCTCAGCTTCCACACAAAAGGAAATTGATACATGGTTGTGGCTAGCCATCTTCTGTTCTGTTTGGGGATTTTTCCTTAGGATCCCCAATAATAAGAGAATAGAATACATTTGCCTTTATGACAAAAAAAGAGGCTATAAATTATTTTCATTTAGGATTTCACATCAATGAAACTTTAGCCACTGATAGGATTGTCAAGAACACATTTTCAGAGTTTGATCCCTTTGGCACACCATTGAGAATGAGTTATCCTGGAACACAGCCAGGTATGGACTGTGGTATGGGGGCTTGGAGGAGCCTAGAGGAAATGCTGAGGTAGAGAAACATGGTCCATCATTCTGGAGTAGAGAAGGTCACAATGAGTAGTAGAATGTAATTCCAGGTATTCTGAGGCAAGCAATAGCTGGTGTTCATACCAGGCGGCCAGTCAGCCAGCAAATAGTGGGGCCCTAGGATTGGCAGTCAGAATTATTTTCAATCTCTGGAAGATGGGAGCAAGAAATGGACAACGCCTCATTCCAGAGAGACTTAGGCTTGAGGCAGGTCAGAAAAAGAGAGCCCAAGAGAAAAATACAATGAGCAGAGCTGGGCCGTGAGGGTGGGCAAGACCAGCAGTGACTTTTGAATGTAACAAATGGACCCAATTCTTGGGAGAGGAGCATGCAGAGACAGGTACTCCGAACACAAACACAGTTATGTTAACTTCCTGATCTGGAGCCCATAGGCTCCTAGGCACCCTGTGCTAGCCTCAGATCTCAGCAATCTCTTTCCAGTGACTTCTGGGAGTCCCAGAGGATGTGCAGAGGACATGACCCCTGCTTCAATCAATTTAAGGGAGAGACTGTATCCCTGCAGTGTTGCAGTGTCTGCTGTGGGCACGGGGTGCCCCCTCCTGCGGTTCTGGTGTAACTTCCGCCATCACGCAGGGCTACTCTGGGGTCTGTGGCAGAGGAAGGTGAGGGGTGTGACTCTCCCCAACTCTCTGTCACGTTTGTCATCCAAGGTATGGCACTACTGTGTTGAGTCTCACAAGGTCTTTCATGAAGATGACTATTCAGCTTCCAATCTGGTCTCCACTAAGGAACCAAGCAGTTCTTCAGGCTGGGCAGGAGAAAAAGGCTCGCCAACATCCCTTCTGTTTCCCTTGTTTTCTCTCTCAAGCCCAGCAGGCCTTCTTCTTTTTCATGTTATAGACACAAAAGCACATGCACATCAACTTACATGGAGACACCCAAAGAGGCCACGTGCCCACAGCTTCTGCCCTCTGCAATGCAGTTTGAGCTTGGCTAGGACTCTGATACTATAGTGTTGCTCTGTCCCCCAAATGCCAAACCACAGACACTATTTCTGTGTAAAGAAAAACCCCTAAATATTTAGACATTTACGAAGAATGAAACGAGCAGCTTTTAGAAATGCTTTAAAAAATCTCATTACTGTTAATTTTGAATTAAAATGTATTGCGGAAAAATGTTGCCCTTTAGCACAACATTTTGAATATGATTAATCCCGTGGAATGGTATGCTTGGGAATGGTTGAAATGGGAAAATTTATATTGTATATGTTTCCGCAAAATTTTTTTCTTTAAAGAGCAGTTAAAGAGACTGACAATTAAGTGCAGGACATGATACTGGATGAGACCTAATAATGGAGGAGAAAAGGGTGTTATTGGGACATATGAAAAAATTGGAATATAGTTTGTAAGCTTTATATTGATGTTAAATTTCTTGAACTTGATCACTATTCTTAAGATGCTTACCTAAGTGAATATTCGTGTCCTGAGGAAATGTAAATAGCTGTATTAAGTATTCAAGTATTACATATTAAGTATACATCCTACTCTCAGCCATATAGGATAGGTAGATCGAGTGCTGATTGATCAATTGGTAGATAAACAGATAGATTAATAGAGGGATAGATAGAATGATATGGCAAATGTAAAATGTTAAAATTGGTGGATCTGGGTATCTGGGGGGTGTGTGTTGGTGTTCTCTGCATGGGTTTTTTGTTTATTTATTTTTTAAACAAATCGATTTTATTGATACATATTAATAAAGCATACAATTTATCCAAAGTGTACAATCCATGGTATTTGGTAAAATCACATAGTTGTGCATTTATCACTTCAATCATTATTAAAGCATTTTTGTTATTTCAGTAATAATAATAAACAAAAAACAGACAAACAAGCAAGAAAATTCCTCCCCTCTCAATCTATGTTGCTGTACATAGCTGCTATTTCTGGCTATTCTTGTACAATTATTTATTTGTTTATTAAGCAGTTTTTTTCAGATATATTTGCATACCATATGATCTATCCAAAGTGTATAATTAATGGCTTTTTTTTAACTGTTAAAAAGCCCTTTATTGTAAAATTGTAAAATAAATAGCAAAATAGATTGAAAGAAATTACAAATTTAAACGAGAGTACAAGGCCAGGTTAGATTTAATATAATCAATTATAAAAAATAGATAGCATAGCAACAAACATTTATAAATGTAAATAATAATTCAAAAATAATAAATTAATTATAACATAATTCTAATTTCTATATTACAGCTACAAATGTAATAAAAAAATCTCTAAGAATGAAGTAAATTATTGGTTTATCTGCATAGGTTTTGTATTATTTTTGCAACTGTCCTGTATGTTGGAAATTATTCTAAAGTAAAAAATTTAAAGGAAAAATCCTTAGCACTTAAATTTGGCATAAAATCTGTATTATAAGATTGAATAAAGGATGGGACAATTATATTTTGTTTTCAAAAAGGATCATATAAAACTCCAATGATTGTGGAAAGAGTAGAGCATCCTCTGCTATTACTCTTTTATTTCATGGAAAATAGTTCTATGAATTTAGCCAAAGAAAAGGAAACGCTGGGAATCTGTTTATTTTTCACATAGCTGTAATTATTCTGAGCATACAAATTTTAAAATTATCTTTTCATTTAACCTAGCATAGCAACTTATAAACTTAAAAAGAAATTAGTGAAAAGGCAACCACCAGAAGCAAAATAATGCCCAAAATGGGGAACAGCAAAAGGGAAATTCTCAGATACTTTTCTGAGTAGCAGAAAGTTGTGCTTGTGGTTTGTGAGGGCAGCAGTGGTAGTTTCTGGACAAAATATCCATTGAGTCATACATGGCCTTTGAGGCCTTCAGGATAACAGCCAGAAACTGAAGAGGAAAACATTTCTGTGTTCACATGAGCCATTTCCGATTTTCCGAGGCCCTGATGGTCACTCTCTTGGCCCTCAGGCGATGTGGTAGGTAACCTCACTGCTGTCTTTGTTCGAGAGATTTAAAGTTTTCACTTGTGTCCCAGGACCCTGCACCAGCTATGATATGTAAATGAGCCTTGAGTTTGTTAATTATACAGTTTTCTCACCCAGCTTTAAGAGATGATTAAATTACCATCAGGGAGCTTTTTCTCATGCGGTGGAGGTCTAAACTGGTAAGGTTGAGTTGATCCGTCCACAATTTCCTGTGCATTTATGGAGAATGAGGGAAGAATTAGATTTGGCCCTTATGCTTTCTTCTTTCATTTTTCACTGAGAAGGAAAAGATCACTCCTGGTGACCTAGACTAGAAGACTAAGATCTTTAAGAACTGGCATCAACATTTCTGGGTCAATTGCCTCATAACCTTAAGTACTCAAGCATTAAGGCTTTCAGGAATGTGGGGTAATGTATAATCCTGCAGACGGGTTCTTCCACCAGGATCTACTCAAGACCTCATTGCAAATTACAGTACAGTTCTTTCTGGTCGTGAGATTGTCAATAAGGAGCTCACACTATAACCAATATCACTTGGGGTTGTAGCACAGGCAGGAGGATGACTGTAATTCGTCTTTTTCCCTTTTCTAAGTGCAGATGAATTAATTATAGTTACCAGGGAATTGTTCCCTTTTGCTTAAAATAGTATCAAATTTTCCATAGAAGTCTTTTAAGAATAGGTGCAATTGGCTTTGATATTAGGCAGGGCCTTGGAATCCAAAGATTGATGCAGTCTGTCTCTGTGAGTTAACAGTCAGTTTGGGCTCTCAGGCCTTAGTTTCTTCCTCAATAAAATGGGAATAAAATAGGCTCTTTCATTTACCACAGGAGGTTTAAGAGAAATTATTCAAAGGTCATTTTTAATTTCATGTGCTGAGTAACTTCAAACAGAAGGCAATGGATATGAGGAAATTTTGGGGAAGAAAGCCATCAGTATGAATTGGGTTATTTTCTAGATTCTTTAAATAAGATGCAGATGATCTTTGGGCTCAGAATCAGGACCATCTTGAGGCCTCTTTTGGAAAGGAGCCAAGATTCATTTCTCCTCTCTACTCTGCAGTGATATTTAAACAATGAGGCTTACCTTGAAAGATCCATTTGAAATGTAAGCTCACTTAAACTCTTTTTGTAAATTCTTATATTATTTTTTAACAATAAACTGGACATTCACCTCTAGGTGAAAAATTGATGTTCTAGTCTACAATTTTCTCATAAAATAACCCATGGCTTTATTTTTTTCCTGCAGACAAAATTGTATAGAGTTTTACCCCATATTCCTGATCATGTTCTGGATGGCTGGATGGTATTTCAACCAAGGTAATTAAAAAATACGTCAACTCTGTTCCAGTGATTTTTGTGGTGCTTACAACTCTTGTGGTGCAGAAATACAGGCCATGTACCTACTGACTCTGGAAATTACTTTAAACAAATAAGCAATGTCTATGTGCATTAAAGAGGACTGTTCTGTAGATAATGCTAACTTTGACTTCATTCCAATTTAATTAGAAAATTTATTTTTTTAACTTGGAAGAAACAGCGTGCTGGGCATTCAAGGATGAAACTGACATGAGCTTTGTCTTCAAATCCAATAGCCTAATTCTAATTTAACTACAGGAGCCAAACCCAGAGTCAGCAATTCACTTTAATAATTATAGCTATTTATTGAGCAGGTACTATGTGCCAGATACTTTTTAAAGTTTTATACATATATGATCTCTTGTATAGAATTTATAGGATTAACATCCTTCCTACGAGGTAGGTTCTTTAATTACTTTCTACTTTACAGATGAAGAAACCGAGGTGTGGAGAGGTTAGTTCGTTCAACTTGACATTAACCAATACAGGGGGAAATTAGCTTTTTCAATTTCAGAACAGGGCCGGTAGATATTTGTTCCATCTACCCATATACGTTTTCTTAAAAGTTTCCAAAAATATAGTGTTATTGTTTGTATGTAGCAACTCTACAAACATCCATTTTATATTTGACCAGGATATCCTTAGCGAGCTGAGAGCTTTACCCAAATCTGCCTGTCCCTTTAACAGGGAGTCAGACAGTACCAGCTACTGGCATCCCCCTTGGAGAAATTCAAGCTCTTAAGCTTTATGGTAACTTCCATTGCCTCATTTGGGTTTGACACTTGATTGCCAAGATTTAAATAAGACCAAAATCCAGCTGCTTTCAAAGCATCCCTTTCGTTTTCTTTGTAATTTTAAAATGTTCTTTAGAGAAAGACATCTTAACTTCATTCTAACTCACTCTTTTGTCCCTAAGGACATGAATGGAAGAAGTGTCTTTTGATATTGGGACTCAGTCTCTGCTGTTTGACCCACTGGATTTCACTGTGAGGGGTTGAATTAGGCCAACTGCTTGTCAGGGAAGGATTCTCTGGTATCCTCTTCTATTGTCTTTCCTTTCTTTTCCAAACTAAATTGCCTAACTTTTAACTGCCAGGAACAACAGCTCTCATTGGCTTTATTAGAGTAATTCGTTAGGTAGGGATTGCAAAGCTGCCTGCTTGTTCACAGGCCAGGTGGCTCTGAGGAAGTTGTCCTCTTCCTCCAGGCCCCCAGGCAAACGTCCTTCCCTCAGGGAGGCCTTCTCTGACCCCTTTCTGAAGTCAGCCTCCTCCAGTTCCTCCTTCAATTCCTCTCAGTCCCATCCCTCTTCATTTTCTTCACAGCACTTTCAAGTCTGTCATTTATTCTTATTTTTTTCTTTGTTTGCTATCTGTCTTTGCTGATAGAATATAAACTCTGTCAAGCCAGGGGGCTTTTTAAATACATAGATTTACACCTGGTATATAGTAGAAATTAAAGAAAAAGTTTGTGACCAAGTAGAATAATGAGTTTACTTTTATTCAGCATACCAGAGTCCCACAGATAGAGTCTAAAACGTTTATAAGAGGGCTCTGGCAATTTGCATCTGTGAGGTGCTGAGGAAAAGATAGGGAGGACATTGATATTTTTCTTAGGATGGTAGAACTTCTACCTCATTTTACATTTTTTATAGATAAAATTTACATATAGTGAAATGCACAAAACTTAAATGACCATTGGATGAGTTCTGACAAGCGTAAACACTTGTGTGGCCACATTCCTATCAAGGCACAGAACATGATCACCACCCAGAAGGGTTCCTCAGGTCCCTCCCAGCACAAACACTGTTCTCATTTTTCCATTGCAGTTTAGTTTTGCCTGTTCTAGAACTTCACATTCTTGGAATCATGTAGTCTACACTCTTGTGCAAAGCTTCCTTCACTTAGCAAAATGTCTTTGAGGTTCACCATGTTGTAGCATGGTCAGGAGTTTGTCTTCACTGCTGAGTAGTCTTCTGTTGTATATCTGTACCACCATTTGGTTATCCGTTCTCCTGCTGATAGACTTTTAGGCTGTTTCGAGTTTGGGGCTGTAATGAATAAAGGTACAATGAACATTCTTGTACACATCTTTTTATGGGCATGTGCTTTCATTTGTCTTGGATAAATACATAGGAATGGAATTGCTGGGTCAAAAGGTAATGTTACTGGATTTAGTCTAGTTTCTTGACTTATGCTGCAGAAATGAATTTCAGAGCACGTCGGGTGAGTGAGGCCAGCAATTTATTAAGGTACGGAGAGAAGAGAAATGGGAGAAAATAACAGATCACGGGTCCCCGGTAGAGGGTAAGGGGCTGAAGAATGATAGAGAGGGCTGATTTATAGAGTACAGTTCCCCATTATGGATTATAAATGCTCAGGTTTTACTTACGTGTTGATCCGCACAGGGGGGACATGGTGAAAGCAGGGTGCAGAAGCCCCAAGGGCCCCAAGTGCAGCAGCAAGATGTGGAAGCCGCTGGGAGCAGGAGCAGGGGGAAACAGGGGTCAGGAACAGGAGCAGAAGGGCCGATATGACCTTTGCGCCTGCTTTCTAAACTGTTAATTATTCCACCCCTTTGCTAATGGCATGGGAGGAGTCCCAGGTGTTTGCTGTTTTGATTGATTACCCCACCCATCAATCCCCCAGGTGGGGCCAATGATAATGTCCGGTGAGAATGCTCGCAGAATCTCTTGGGAATCTCTGGGAATCTCATTCTGCATGCATGGCGGAAATCTCGCCAGGATCTTCCGATCTCCCAGCAGCCATATTGGGGTATTGATGTCCACATGGTCCCTTCGCCAGGTTTCAGATCTATCTATTCATTCCATATATGAAGCCTGCTTCAGTAAGTGCATGTTTAGTTTGATAAGACACTACAAAGTGGCTATTTTGCATTCCCACCAGCATCAGGGTTCCTGTTGCTCCATATCTTCACCAAGAGTTTGTGTTTTAAATTTTAGCCATTCTGCTGGATATGCAGTGGTGTCATTTAATTGTGATTTTAAGTTCTAGCTTACTGTCAACTAATGTTGAAATTTTTTTCATGTGCTTACTGGCACATTATGTATCTCCCTATGTGAAGTGTCTATTCAAATGTTTTGCACATTTTTAAAAAATTGGGTTGTTTTTCTTTTATTATTGAATTTTAAGAGTTCTCTCTATATTCTGGATGCAAGCCTTTTGTCAGATCCATGTTTTGTGAATATTTTCTCCTTTTCACAGTGTGTTTGAGACACCACCATCAATTCTGTATCTTCTATCTTTTCCCCTACAGTTTCTGCTACTGTCCTGGGTTTGTTGTACATGTATGCCCGGCACTGGTACTTCTGTGGATATTCAGATGATGCTGCAAAAAGGTAGGAGGATCCAGCAATTGTGCATTTAGGAAAAAAATAGCAGACTGGATACTGGATGAGTTCCCTATTTCTAAGAGGTATTAACTGTCCTGATGGCTGTGGTTGCAAAAGTGATCCATGCGCGAGGTCCGTCTTGCCGGGTCATCCACAATTAGGAGTGAGATGGGAAAATGCAAATATAAAACTATGCACTGAATGCACACTCCTTGACCACCACGTGCTAAATCTTTGTAAAAAGTTTGCACTGTTTCCAAAAAGTTGCAAAGGAAATAATCCAGCTCAGTTTTGATAACCTTTTGAATGTTTAAAGAAGCCATAAACTTCCATGGCCAGGCATCTCCTTTAATTTTTGTGATGAATCAAAATTTTCAAAGTGCAAAAAACCTGCAAGTTCTGGGCAATGTCAACAATGAGTCCCATATGGCCCAGGTGGTCACTTCTCACCTTCTTATCTGCCCTGCAGGATCCCCGCTTTCCGTGTGAGTCTGGGAACTTTGGCTTTGCTGGCTGTCCTAGGAGCCCTGGGGATTGCAAACAGCTTTCTGGATGAATACCTGGACATCAACACTGCCAAGAAACTGAGGCAGCCCTTCTAAACTTTCCCCCTCCCTGTCCCTTAATGTTGGGAGATGCTGTTTCTACTCTGAAGATAATATGGTATCACATGTTAAATTTGAAAACTACCAAAAAATTAAATTAAATTTACAGTAAATGAAAATGTCCCTGTGTTTCTTGAAATGGCTTTGTGAAAACACAACCTTTAGAGAAGACATTTTCTGTTTCATTGTTGAAGAACTGAAATGGGCTCAGGGAGTGAGATATCCATATCATCAGAAGTGGAAGTGCTGTTGGCCCTGCTTTTGAGAAGTGTGGGCAGAAGTTGGGACTGCTGCTGTCGGGACAAAGCAGCCAGCCCCAAGATCCGGGCTTCCCGGGGCCACCACCAGAACCCACCTCTGAGAATCCCGCTTCCCTCCTCAAGGAGAGATCCAGACAGAAGCTGTAAGGCAGCTGGGCCCTCTTCATTAGGTGCAGGACACCAATAGGTGGCTGGCACATGGGGGGAGAGAGGCAAAGACAAGGAGCAGCTAGACAGTGTGAAAATGTACTTTATGAAGAAAAAAGGAAAAAAAAAAGACATTTTCAAGGAACCACCCAGAGACCAGTGCAAAGTGGGCATTGTTGCCCCTGGGCAGGGGAGGAGGACCCATCACGCTCTTAGCTGGAGAATCTGGGCTGGGGTCCTCTGCACATCTTGGGATGTGGGGAGAGGGCTCTTCTTGACTTGATGATTAACATTTTCTGGCACAATGTATATTACTTTCCCTCACTTTCCTCATCAGTAAAATGGGAATAACTCCACATCCCAGTCTTCCAGAACCTTAGGAAAATGAATTGGGAGCATATAGAACACATTGTAGTATCAGGGAAAGAGTCCTCTGTCAGTTTTTCCCAAGAAAATTGAATCTGGTATGGGCATCTTCAAGAAGCCACTTATTGGGACTTCTCTTTTTTTGAAGAAGTTACAAGGGTGATGAATAATAGAAACGGATATAAAGACATTTAAACACTAGTCTTTCCAGAATAGTGGGAGAGAAGACATAAACCCCTGTATTACAGAAACAGCACTAAATATCCCAAAGTTCTACTAAGAATATATTGGCCAGGGAATGGGGAAATTTGGACACTAATTTCAGCTCCCCTACTCATCGGCTGTTGGACAACACAGCTCATCAATAAGAGGTACTGTTGACCCTAGAGCCAGAAGATTCTAATCCTACTCTATCACTGTGAGACTGCAAGGTGTTTAACTTTCCACCTCAGTTTTCTCTTAGGTAAAATGGAATTAATACTTGAACTAAAATGCTGTGATCTCACGATCTTTTTACTTTGCATTATGATCAGTTATGGTGACTTGTGATATTTGCATTGTTTTATCCATTGAACCCTATGAAAGAAGAGAGAGTGCAAATTATTGACCCTGAAGCATAATTATAGCTTAATCATACCCTTTGGAAGCAAACACACACGTACACACACACACAGAAAGCTTTCCAAATCTCAATCTTTCAGATTTTTAAACAATTTCTATTTTATGCCTAAATTGGAATTATGTAAAAGAAGTAAACTACACAGACACACACACAGTTTGGTTAAACAAAATTTGGAAAAAAGGAGCTTTCAACAGAGGTTTTAGAGGGTCTAAAAAAGAAAAAGGTGAAGAAGAAAATATTGTCAGTACTCACCCAAATCTGGCTCAGCCTTTTAGGCTGATTTGAGCATTTGGTTCACCTAGCATACTCTCCCTGTTGTGGTGATGGTTGCACCAAGCTTTAAGAGTTTTGTATTTTAAAACATTTGAACTGTAGAATTTGTTTCTTTTGTTCTAATTCATTGTCACCAGACAACCTCTTGATTATTTTAATTCCTATTAGATTTGACTACAGAGAGCAAATGTCCTGGTCAGAGAGATGTGACTTTCTGATCTGTTTAAAAGTTATATATTTTTTATAATAATAAATTGATCTATTTCATTTTTAGAAAACAAAAAGTAAATATCATGAAAAAAAGGGATGGAGAAGTACTCTTCTATATTAAAGAGTCTTAAGAGGCATGAAAACCAAATGGCAATGTAGGATCCTTGATCAAATCCTGGTTAGAAAAAAGAAGCTATGAAAGACAATTGGGGAAGTTTGAATAAGGAATGAGAATTAGATGATATTAGAGAGGTAATGTTAATTACATTATATGTGGCAATGATATTGTGGTTAGGCAAAAGAATGTTCTAATGCTTCAGAGCTGCTTGTGAGACATTCAGGGGTGAAGTGGTAGAATGTGTATAATTGGCTTTGAAATGGCTCAGTAAAATATTTATGTGAAGAAACATATATGACAATGATTGTCAAATCTCGTTGGTGAGTGTGTAGGTATTCATTGTACTATTCTTTCTAGTTTTCTGGGTGTTTGAAAATTCTCATAATATAAAATTTAAAAAAACTGGAGAAGTTAAAACCTAAATCAGGTTCTTGGTAGTCCAGAAGATTTTTTAGAGTGAATGTTGTATGTTTGATTTGGGAACCAGAGGTCTCGACAGGCCCCAGCATTAGTGCTGGCCTGGCAGCTGCCATGGACACGGGCAGGGGTGCTGGGCCCTGGGTGTGTGGGAGCTGCAGGAATTACCTCCCCAGGTGCGTGAAGTGAGAGTGGTGTCTGTAGCACCTCATCCAAAGGACACCAGAATGGGGCTCAGATGTTTTTACAAGTAAAAAAAGAAAGGGGAATAGAGGAGAATACTGAAGTTAAAATAAGGGAAAAGACACAGGATTGGTTATACAAATAGGTATTTAAATAGGGCCTCTTTCTTCTCATGTATTTTTCCTCCCCTACTTTTCTTTGCAGGGTGAGATGGGCTGCGGTTGAGGCTTAAAAAGTCATTAATAAGGAAAAACATCAGATCATTTGTTAATCACTTTTACTCCAGACAGTCCTCCTTGAAAAGAATGGTCAAAGGCAGAAGCAGCTCATCTAAACTTTTGAATGTCCCTTACTCTATCACAATAAAATACCTCCTTTTCACTGGGGCAGATGTGCTGTGAAACTCTAGTACAGACTTCCTAGATAGATGCTTATTCTTGCCCTCCCTCTACCTCCACTACATGCTCACTGCGCTAGGATTTTATGAAGAACAATAAGATGGTAAGAGAAATCGTTTTAAGAGAGAAAGGTATTCCATTCATCTAGTGCAGAACAAATTTCAGTACAAATGAAAAACAGTTGGCTTTAATTCATTGGGAGTCAAGGGAGTACTCGACTTCTCGGAGCTCCATGTGTTTACTGGTGTCGGCAGTCTTTTTCCAGCTCTGAATCAGTTCATTTTTCTACCCCATGTTATCCGATAGATTATTAAACCCATATCAAAGGGGCGAAGCCCAAGGTTAGCACTGTTTTCTCTATGGTGTTATTTGCCAGCCAGCCTGGAACATAGCCCACCATGGAGCCTCCTTTTCTTCCACAAATTCATTCTTTCTCCTCACCTTTGTTTTGTATCTATTTTTGATGACTCTATTCTTTTCTTGTGGCCAATTGCTCTCCTTCGCCCAGGCAGTTTTGAAAGCTGTAGTTTTGTTGTGCCTTTTAAAGTTTGATGGGGAGACTTAGGTAGGGTGTCCTAGAAGTAGATTCTCTGAGGTGGATTCACATCCATGTGATTTATTAATGAAGGGCTCCCGGCAAAGGGAAAATTTTATGGGAGTGTGGGAAACAGGACAGAGAAGGGGGAAAAGCCAAGCTAGAGGGCAACTTCAAGCAAAGTCCCAGCCTCTGCCTGATCCTGCAGGGGAGCTCTGGAGTATAAATTACATTACACAGTTTGTCCAGGCAAAAAACTGGACTTTCATACTACTCCACCAGTGAGTCATTGGTTAAGGGCCAATATGGGACATGCCAACTTCTGGCACTTTTAACTCTTTCTTTGGGTGGGTACAGGCAAAGCTGGGCCAGCCATCCAAGGCAGCCCTCCAATGAGGGCTGCAGTGTGGGCTGTTAGAAGTAAAACACATGGGGGTGGGGGGGGGGGCGCGTTTACTGACAATGTCTACAACAGTGATGCAAAACCCCTTTATTTCATGTTCCCAAATATATCCCTTGATTTTTCTTCCTTTTTTTTTTCCCCATAAAAAGTGTATTGTCAATTTTTCAGGTCCTCTGAATGAATCTGCTGGAAATTGAATTCTTATTGTACTAAATGTACACATGGACCTAAGTACATTCTTTTCCAAGTCGACTCCCCTCCCTTCCCTTTGCCACATGCCTCGGAG
>PVKH010020070.1:0-14686 GCA_004027955.1 Chaetophractus vellerosus | reverse complement strand
TGTAGAGATTCTTAACTGGTTAGTGGGAAAATTAAGATATATTCCAATTTTAGCTGTTAATAATTAAGCTCCTCCAGGTATGTCACTAACCATATCTGTGCTTCAATTTTTTTCTCTGTAACATAGCTGAAATTTGCTCTTTCTTTCAGCTTTAATATTCTGTGCATTTATTTTATATTATGGCTGCAATCTTTCAATAATACATATGAAGATAATTTGTGAAGCACAACTATCGGAATTATTTTGCATTTACTTAATTTCCTTTCACATTATTTTTAAAGATATACTAATAGAAAATGGCAAATTGCAATCCATGCTGAAAAAGATAACCGGTTTTAAAAGCTCAAAACTATTGCAAGAAAAAGCACTATAAGCCAATGAAAAAATTTGTCCATTGTCTTATAATGACTTTTTCCATTTTTGCTTCCCAGCATATTTAACTTCTGCATTATGTAGACAGGTTTTCTTCTCTTCAGTTATGAGGACATTCTATACATTTGATTAATTTGCAATGCATTTTACATATTTGTAGTTATACAACATTCAATTAAGGAAATACATCATAAATTGCATATTGTATGTACTACATAGTTTAATGTATGCCTACTATCAATATTATTATAATGAATCTTTATATTCATGCAATTGTCATTTTTTGTCATTTTTTTTAGGAGGAACTGGGGATTGAACCCACAACCTTGTACATGGGCCACAGGCACGCAACCACTTGAGTTACATCCGCTCCTTTGTTGTATTATTTTTCAAACTATACTTCAAAAAAATATAGTCACGGTATTAGTTTTGAATTTATTTATTGTGATTTTATACAGTCCTATGTAAAGGTCTGGATATATACTCTAGTAAAAAAGTAAATGAGGGGATGGATATTTCATGTGATTAAATGTCCAATGCCTCAATTTTGTATCATGAGGAGCTAATATGTTGCTTCACTGAATGGCTTAGTTATGTTTCTGTTTACACTCTCTAGTCTGGGCAGGAATCCTAGTTTCTTGCAAATGATTCAGTTCTTTAAAAATTGTTCATAGTTAAGGAATTAACCTTATTAATTAACATAGAGGAAGGTTCATTGGGATAAGCTCTATTCCCAAAAGTCTATTGGTAGTAATAAATAAATCACAGCTCTTAGAAAGAACCTCAGAGATTTGGCAAAATTTAGAATCACTTGCTTTTATATATTATTTCATCATGTAGCTAGCATATAGAGCAAGGCTTGGCAAACTTTTCTTGTGAAAAACTAGATAATAAATATTTATGCATTGAAGGCCAGATAGTCTTTTGCATAAGTACTCAATATTGGCATTGTAGCTTGAAAGCAGCTATAGATAATATGAAGACCAATGGGCATCAAAGTTTTCCAATGTAATTTTATATACAAAAATAGGCAGTGGAGTGTATTTTGCTAAGCTCTGATATAGAGAATGTTCAGTTGTCAAGAGATCAATTAATTTTTTACCTTTTTTTTATGAGAATAGGGAAATTCATTTGTTATTAATGGAAAGAATTATGGCATAAAAACATTAACAATTTTAGTGAGTGTCACTAAAATTCTTCTTTCTTTTTGATGAAATTTCTATTCAGTCATGCACCCATTCATTAATTCATCCAGCAAATATTTATTGACCTCTCATTTTGTCCTAAGCTCTTTGCTAAACATTGGAATATAACCTTACATAATCCATCCACAGTCCCTGAGCACAAGGAGACATAGTCTAGGGATATATAAATATACATTTAAAATACCAAATAATTAATGAATATCAGTTGTTGATAAGTTCTATGAAGACATACAAATTACATGGTATTAAATAACAGGAGTCCTATTTGGTTTAAGGATCATTGGAAGATAATAATGACAATTATCTGAAACAGTGGATCTTCATATCATATAAACTACATTTGTAATTTATTACTTGAAAATGTATGCATATTTTTCTACTACATAACATGATATGCATTAAGAAGTGGTGGAGGGGTAAGTGATACATTTATTATATTATTTTATTTATGTAGCTCAAATCATTAGAATGACACTCTATACCAATTATCTAATTTTATACCACCTACTACAACATGCAATTTGGGAAATTTTAAAAGATACATATTTACATTGATAGTTGTGCAACTGATCTCATTTATAATTCAATTTTCCAAAGCTCCCTTAGGTGCACTTTGAAGAGTGGGACAAGGATATGTAAGCTCCCATTAGGCTTGTGACTGAGTCTAACCACTCTAACCTTGAAAAGACACAGCTCAGGTGTTATGCTTTTGAGAATGATGAGTGTCAAAAGCTTATGACTAATTTATAAAAATGAAAACTTATGATGAAACTAACATGAAAATGTTTTATTTGAAGATGTCATGTAAGTCTAAATGTGTCAATGCACAATGTATTTATTCATTCTTTTATAAAATACAGTAATCTATATGTCCAAAAAGAAAACATAATATCTGTGCATAGTAATTTGATTTTCTTATGGCTGTAAATCAACAAATCATGCTGACTTGGTCAGGGAGGAAGAAACATATATTTAAGATGCTCTATATCGATTTTTCTTGTAGTTACCATTTTCTTATTTGTACTATGTGGTACAGTATGTATATAGTACTTTGAGAAGAATCACATTATTAAGCCCTGATTTAAAATGCTTCATTATATTCCTGATTGCCCACTCACAATGGTGTCCTCCTGTTAAATGCTATTAATTTCTATAAATTAACCTCATTGGATAGAAAAATAAAAGTTACACGTAAAAGAACAAAAATGTTCTTTTAGCTGCCATCATCCACAGCAGCAGGTAGAGACTACAAGTAAAATGAAATGAGAAGGCCCCTTACAGTGACTTAATATTTCTAAGCTTTAGCAAACTCAATTGCTGTCAGTCAAATGACAAATTGATAAAGTAAGTGAGACTCTATTGACAGTGACTACTACAGCACAGGAACCACAGTGAAATAACTGTTTGTGTTTGAAACTCATTTCACCTGTCAGGAGTAAATAAGGATTCAGGTTTTTCTTTTTAAGTTTCAAGTTGACCATCCTTTGAGAGTTGAATTTACCTGGTTCTTAACAAATGCAGATATTAGGATGGAGCAGCATGACATGATAAAAAGAATAATATCAGTTATAAAACCATTTCCTTCAAATCTTACATCTGTCACTTATAATTATGAGGCATTAAGACAAGTTTACCTGTTTTGCTCTTTAGTTGGTTTAAATGTAAGAAACAAATCTTGAAATCTGAAAGATTTTTACAGGGAGCAAGGGATATAATGGAAATAAAATAACTTATTGCAAAGGTAACCAATACTAAAATTTGTAATAAATATCCACACATTTTACATGTCTAGTAAAAATATGCATAAACTTTTTAAACATTAGCTATATTATTATGTAAATTTTCTGAAGGTGAAATGTTTTAATTTATTTTCATACCCATTCACAAGCCACATGAAAAGCTTATAGTAACTATTTACTTAATTCAGTAAATAATTTTGTTTATCAAATATTTATGGAGTACCTGCTGTGTGTCAGGCACAGTTCTAGGCAGTAATTTTGAGAATTATTAGTAATTTCAGAAGTAATGTTGATAGCTTAGATTTAGTTTTCATAATACAGTTTCCAATATTTTATTATAAAAAGATTAGAATATACAGAAAATTGCACAAAAAGTACAACCATTGCCCATTTATAATAATATGTTAGCATTTTCCATAGTTTATTTACAGAAATATATGCAAACTTATACACATATTTGTACATATCTATCTGAATCATTTTGAAAGTAGCTTATAGACACAATGGTAATTTACCCTTTAATATTTCAGCATGCATTACCTAAAAAAATCCACCAATATAACTACTCCTAAGAAAATTAATAATTTCATAATATTTTCTAATACCCATTCTCTATTCCAATTTTCTTTAATGTCTAAAAACTGTCGTATTTATATCGCATTTTTAACAATTAGGATCAAATGTGGTTAGTCATTTTTCAGCAGGAAAAATGGTACTTAGAATTAAGTACAGTCGCGAATCGTACACTTTGTTATGAGATCTGGTCAAAAGTGGCTATTTCTCCATTTAAAAATTATTTTATATTTTAGTTTTATCACTCCCATTTGTATTTGTAAATTTATTTTTAAATATGTTTCTTTGCACCATCAGCCACTCACTCACTTTCTGTGAATAAGCTTCTCTCCCTTACTTACTAGAGCCTGTAACATTTTCATACGCCTTTTAGTGATTCAAATGAACACAGCCAAGAGTCTTTCCATAGTACCTCCTAATAAAGAGTTATTAATAATAGTGAGGATAAAGTAGCAGACTTTAGAAAACTATTATTACATTATCATTTAGCTTATCAGAGGGGTTTGAGTGACATACTGAGTGCCTTTAGAGATTCTTCTGAACTCAGAAGCCTAATAATATTAAGCAAAATAATAGTCACTGTTTATTAAGAGTCTTGAGTGTGCTGATAGCCATAAAAAAACCATTATCAGCATTATTAGCTTAACCCAAACATCACACAAGAAAGGTTTCTGTGGAAGCAGATTTCCAGGTGTTCTAATATAAAGATGATATAATTGAAGTATAGCGAGGAGGAGAGGGAAACCTGGAAAGAAAAAAGTATATAAAAGATTCTCAGAATTTAGGGACCTTATAGATCATCTAGTCAAATTCCAAAAGTACAGAATACAGCATTTTCCATGGTTGATCTATTGTGATTTTATATCTCTAAAGCACATTCATATGAATTACCTCTACAACATAATAGTAAGTGGAATTTGGTTCCCCAAAATATATGTCCACCCAGAACCTGTGAATATGATCTTATTTGGAAAAGAAAGAGTCTTTGTAATTAAGTCAAGGATTTTCATATAAAAGCATCCCTCATTTAAAATGACAGGGGCCGGGTTCGTTTCCCGGGGGCCTCTCCTAGCGGGCAGACTGCCTTGAGAATGGCAAGCCGCCATGGGCAGGCCGGAGCCGCCGTGGGCAGGGCAAGAAGCTGCCACGGGATATGGCAAGAGCCGCCACGGGCAGGGCAGGTCGCCCGCGGATGGAGCGCAGCCAGCCACCTGCGAACTGAAAGCCGGCCGTGAACGGACGCAGAGACCGCCCACAAGCGGGGAAAGCCGCGCCTGCGCGGTGACCACTCTCGGCGCATCGCCGCAGCAGGGGGAAGGGGAGATATGTAATAAAATAAATAAATCTTTAAAAAATAAAAAAATAAAAATAAAAAATAAATAAAATGACAGGGGCAATTATAAGAGAAAGGCAGACAGAGATTTGAGACACACCAAAACAGAGAACAAGGCCGTGTAGTACTGAGACAAAGATTGCAGACGTTCAACATTATTTTAAAGCCAATAATAATAAAAATGAAATAGAACAAAATTACAACATGGCGCTAAAGATGTGCTTAGAGGAAAGGTTTTAGCTACAAATGATGATTACATTAAAAATGAATAGATGATGTAAGTTCTCTTTAGAAGCTAGGAAAAAAATAGGACAAGTAAATTCAAAATAAGAAGAAAAAACTACTAAATTAAAAGCAGATACTAATTAACCGGAAAACTGACTGAAAATAGAGAAAAATGACGAAAGCAAAATTTGGTAACTTGAAAGGAAGAATAAGATTAATAAACTCCTAACAAGTCTAAATTAAGAAAAAAGTAGAGAAATCATAAGCTACCAATGTCAGGAATAAAGCAGATGATATAATTTCAGATCATACATTCATTTAAGAGCCAAAAGGCTATATGAATAATAAATTCAATAGCACAAACTAAATGGGCATATTCTTTTAAAAGCACAACTTACCATGAAGACATAAAAATATGACTACCTCTTTTTATTAAAGAAATTGTATTTCTCTAAAAATTGCACAAATGGGTAATACTCCAGTCATAGATGGTTTTGCTGGTAAATTCTATTACTCAAATAAGGAAAATATATCAATTTTACCCAAAGTCTCTCAAGATCGGTAAGAAGAAGGAATACATTTTTTTTTGTCAGACAGGAATAGAACAGAAAATCTAATAATGATATTGAATAACAGATTTGGTATAAGAGTTATACCTTACATGTTTGTGAGAGCTGGTGAAGAACCATATATATAGTTATCTCCTCTGCATCTTGTGTTCTGCCTGAAGATTTTATGGAACCACAGAAGCAGATTCTTGGAAAACTGGGTATTAATGGAACCCATCAGGCTACCCCTGAACCCAGCAGGAAAAATCAGAACAGATGTCTTACCACTCACAACATTAATGAAGTGAGTGATCTGCTACATAAACCACACACTTCACCATGTTACTGTACCTGCCCAGGAATCTGAGTTGCTGATGAAGATTACTCAAGAACCAAAAGATCTCCAGGACCAATTGTTGCACACCAACAAGGTAAACCAATAGATCCATGTTTTAGTTTGCTAAAGGCTGTCAATGCAAAAATAAAAAATGGGGATTCATTAGGTTAAAAACTTACAGTTCTAAATCTGTGAAAATGTCCAAATCAAGGAATTGTCAAAGATGCTGTTTCACCAAAGATTGCCTGCTGGCATAGCCTAGATTCCTGCCATGTGGCAAGGCAAAGTGACAGCTGTCCCTGTAGGTCTCTGCCTCCTCCTCCAGGCCACTTTCTCCTCAAGCTCAGCTGTGTATAATCAAGCACATGGTAGGGTAAATCTGTCCAGCTGTGAGCTGTTCTGTGGGCCTAGCCTCTTACTGGCCTCTTTCTGTTCCTCTATGTTACATTGATTCCACCCTCTCTCAGTCTGTTGTGGCTTGTCTTTCTGCTACTTCAGGCTGTCCACTCTCTCACATGGCAGGGCAAAATGGCAGCTGTCTTTCTCTGTGTGTTTTTGCTTGCAGTTCTCAATTTATATAAGGCCCTAGCAAGAGGTCTGAGACCACCCTGGGTTACACCTCACTGATGCAGTTCAATCAAAATCCTAAAGAGATCTAATCCAAATGTCCCTTAATGCGATCAAAGGGCCTCACAGCCACAGGAATGGATTAATTCAAGAACAAGATTATTTCTGGGATTCACAAAAAAACTTCAAACTGTCACAGTCATGGCATGCACAGTTGCAACAGCTTCTTGCACTCTATATCAACTTCATAACATAGTGGCCTATGCTCCACATATGCTTCCTAAATCTAATATAAATTTCCCCTTTCGCCAACTCTAATCCAGACTCATATAGAGAAGAGCATTCAGGAAAATGTTGTTATAGTTTACTTTTGTTGATACAGAACAAAGCCAATACTGTCCACCTCTTGGAAACCTGGCATTCATAAACCTCTCTTTTAACCATGTTTCCAAATAAAACTAATAACAAAATAATGCTTCTGCATAGGAGGATAAAATCATCCCTTACAAAATGAAAAAAATGAAAATAGGCTATCCCTAACATTCTTAGATACAGATCTTGAATTAGCTAGTAGGAGAATGGAAGACAAACAGTGAAAAAAGAAATGTTTACTATATCCACAAATATATTGAAGTCCTTTATATTGAAATATTGCAAAATGTTGCTGAGCAAAAATACAAGAGAATCCTACTTTGGATTTTTCACTTTTGGGTTTTCACCCCACATAATTGGAAGGCTTGTGATTTTACTATTGATTTGAATGAATGACTCCTGTTCAATTTATAAGACTTCCAAAATACCATTTTACAGAGATATAATTTCTGATCATTCATTTAAAGTATCCTGCCCTCTACTTCATCCTTTCTCATTTAACTCTGCTTTTTTCCATTTATCCTAAGATGTAATTGCATCTATTTATGAACTTTTCTGTCTATTGTCTCTCTGTGTTAAATGTAATATTCATAAAGTATAGAATAATGTTTATCTGGTTAATCTCTGCAAATTGAGAGTCATAAACAATGACTGCAACATACTTGTTTGCAAACATTTTCTGAAAGTGTGAATCCAAATTCTCCTTCTCAACCCAAAATGAAAGAATTTTCTATATTTTCTGTTTGATATATGTGTGTTTATTAGAGACCAAAATGTTTAATTTTTTACAAAATCAAAATTTTCTTGGACAGCTTAATTATTCAAAAGTAGTATGTTATTAAAAACATGTTCTCAGGATTTTCGCTAAGTTAAGACCTGAGTCTGTTCATTAAGTCCCTCATAAATTAATCCATGTCAAGTATTTGAACAGTGCTAGGCACTTAGTAAGTGTTAAATAAATAAATGTTACCTCTAATTATAATTATTAGAAACCATAACAATTTCAATGCTTGAACCCTGACTTCAACCCTGTATATTATATGTATATATGTACATATGTAAATACATCTAATGTATAAGGTGGCCCTCTGATATGTTCTGACAGTACCCAGAGATGACCTCCTTCATGTGCTATTGCAGTTATCTGCTTATTTATTTGATTCTACAGAATATGAGCGCCATGATGGTAGGATTGTGACTTCAATCTATAGAGTTTCATAATTTAACAGTTTGGTCATAATTTACATATGAATTGAATTGTGTCCCCTAAAAATATTTGTTGAGGTTCTAATCTCTAGTACCTCAGAATTTGACTTTATTTTGAAATAGGATTGTTTTAAGTGCAATTAGGCAATTTAAATGAGGTCACTGGAGCAGGGTGGGCCCTTATTCCAAAATGACTGGTGCTGCTATACGAAGAGGAAACCTAGACACAGGCAGACAGACAGAAAGAGGAGAAAGCCTTTGATGAGGTACACAGATGGAGTTGTGCTGCCACAAGCCAAGAACATCAAGGATTGACGGTAACCACCAGAAGTCAGGAGAAAGGAGAAAGGCATGAAATTGATTTTTCCCTAGAGACCTCAGAAGGATGAAGACCTTGATAACACCCAATTTCACACTTCTATGCTCCAGTACTGGAGGCAATAAATTTCTATTGTTTTAAAACATTCAGTGTGGTGCTTTTTTACAGAAGTCTTAGAAATAGCAGACAATATCTAGCCATTTTTCTCTTATGTATATCAGGAAGTCCTAGAAGAATCCTAAAATGAAGGATGGGAAAAATTTAAAGAGATAAATGGTAATAGGAATTGGGTCAAATTTAGAAAAGGGATCGATTCTGAGAATAAAGACCAGTTTGGTAAAAGCTAAATTCTGGAAGGAAGTTAAGAAAGGTCAGGAAGGTGCAGTATAGTTTTTAAATAGTCTACTGGATAAGAATGTCTTGATTTGGTTCTGCTTTATTAGTGCTGACATGTCCAGTCCTGAGGCTACACTGATTGCTTTAGGCTCTTGCAATATCATGCAATATACCATTCATTAAATTTGAGGGAGTTGAATTCTGAAACAGAATTCTTATTTTTTTTTCCACTATTATCTATAGTCACAGAGGAAATGAATAGAGCCCTTCTCAGGTGTGTACCTCATATCTGTATTAAATACCACAGCTCATCATTAGATCTTTCACATCTATTCTTCTGCTTGTTCATGTATTATGCCACCTGCAGATATTGCATTTGATAGCAAGCATTCATGTCAAAATGAATATGAAAATCTGAATTTGATTTTAAAATATATATTGCTGCATTTTTAACAGATAATAATATGCTGTCAGTTCATATACATGTTTTATTTTAGTATAATTGATTTTGAAAAGTTATTAAAATGATTACATTATAAATATATCTAGAATGTGCTATCTTTTGAAAATTTATTACATTATGCATTTCTTCTCATTAGCCTTCACATTTTCTTAAGCTACCAGGAAAGCATAGTGATACCTGTAATTTAGTATTGGTAGTATTTAAATAATTTGTGACTTAAAGTTCAGAATATATCAGTATAGGAACTGGGATGAATATTCTAGGATTTCTCAAATTTAAGGCTGTGTTTAACATTTACCTTAAAAGATATACAAAATCTAAATCCAATCTTCTCCCACAAATCTGCAAGAAGAGAAAATATTCTTCAGATATTCTCAGATTAATTACAGAGTCTAGCAATTTATAGAGAACCAGTAATCAGGTTTGGATGACTATACTGTTTTCATTATTACTACAGTCATCTCTAATGTTAAAAATGTTTTATTGACTAAAAATTGTGGAACAAAATGTGTCAGCCATAACAATCCAAATTTTGAGAGAGACATGGCTCCTTTCCTCAAGATGAGAGTTGAAGAAGACAGATTATTTTCATGAAACAAAGTACTTAATTATGAACAATGTTAGTGTACTTGTGCTAAGTGTATGTGAAAGAAAAGATAAGACCTCCAAAGGGCCTGGTGGTCTATATAAGGACACTGTAGAGATTTATCTGCTCTAAGGAAAAAGGAGGTATTAGGGAAGGAAAAAAATAGCAAAGCATTTCCTCTAGGATAGAAGAATGTTGTGATTAAAAACACAGAAACAAGTACAAACTGTTGCCCAGGATGAATATCAATTTTGTTGTAATGAAATTTTGGACAGTATAGTAGAGGGAAATAAGATTGGAAAGGTAAGTAAGGAAAAAATTATAAAAAGCAGTATGTCATATAAAAGTTTTGGTGACATATTGAAAGAATTTGGTTAAAACTGACATGCATAAAGCAATGTTTTAAGAAAAGTGTTGAAATTGTTAGATGTTAAAATCATTCAAAAATTTTAAAAGTTTATTTTAAAAGAATCATGTTAGACCAATTAGAAGGGGGAAATCTGGAGCCAGAACTAAGCCATCACATTATGACTTCTATACAATAATAGAAATCTATGTCAATGAAAAAGCAAAAACTAATTCATAGGTAAATGTGACAGTTTAAATTTTGTGAATCCAAGAAAAAAATATTAAGTTCTTGAACAATCCATTCCTGTGGGCGCGGGGCCTTTTAGTTGCACTAAATTCAGTTAAGGGACATTTGATTGGATCACTTGATTAGATCACTTTAGGGCTTTGGATTGGACTACATCAATGAGCCATGACCCAGGTTGTATCTCCTTCCTCTTGCTGGATCTTATGTAAACTGAGAACACATACATGCACAGAGACACAGAGAACTGGAGTTTTGCCATTTTGATTCTGCCATGTGAGTGAGAGGAATCCAGGTTTGCCTACAACTGCAGAAAGACAGAGAATCCCAGATAGGGTCAAGAAGAAGAGACCCAGGGAGAGATGCCTGGTTGTCCACAGCTGAGCTCAGGGAGAAACTGGAGCAGCAGAGGATGAGAGATGAAGCCTGGACAGAGACAAGCCATATCCTTTATCACCCAAAGCTGGGATTAAGTGAGCCTGGAAGGAGAAGCTGAAACCTTGGCAGGGATCAGCTACCATCTTGCCTTCCATGTGGCAGGACACCAGGATCACCAGTAGCTGGCTTTGGTGAGTAAGCATCTCTAATTGTACCTTGGTTTGGACATTTCATGGCCTTGAGACTATAAGATTTCCCCCTAATAAAATTCCCATTTAAAAAGCCAACACATTTCTGGTATATTGCATTGGCAGCCCCATGAGAAATTTAAGAGGTTAAGTCATAAAAACAGATGCACTTCATTAGTAGAAGATATGACAGCAAGGAGGTCAAAGGTATCAGAAACCATTTCTTGAGTTATAAGTTTACAATCAATGACCAAGTACAGTAGTTTTCACGGGTTACTTGTAAGGAAATATATGAATCTTTTCTCCATTCCTTACTTCACAATCTCCCTTCTTTCTAAACCACCTAATTTGCTGGGTCATCTCAACAGGCTATCAAACAGCTAATCAAGTTATGTTTTTTCCTTCAACATTAGAAAAGTAGAGTTTTACTTTTATCCGTCACTATGCTTTCTCAGATAACCAGAGAAGACTGTAGTAGAAATCATTGCACTATCATTCAGTGCTCCCAATAATGATCATGTTAAGAGTCCTAGGGCTTCCAACATTAACCATATTGAGAGTTAATAAGAGCAAACAAGAGAGAAACTGCATACATAAGATAGGCAGACAAGAAACAACTTCTGTGCTCACCTTGAACTTTATGTCTTGAGTATACCTTTTATCTTCAGTATTTTTTTTCATTAAAAAATTTATTGAAGTATATCACTCATACATAAACATACATAAACAAAAACTGTATAGTAAAAATTGTTAACTGACAAAACAAACATGCATAACATCATACAGTGCTCTCATATCTCACCCTACCACCAATACCTTCCATTGCTATGAAGCATTTTTAACAAATGATGGAAGAGCATCCTCAAAATATTACCACTAACCAAAGTATCTTACTTTTGGTGTATTTTTCCCCCAACCTACCCTGTTATTGTTATTATTACATCATTCATACATGAACATATATAATGAGTGTAGAGTAAAAGTTGTGAACTCACAAAGCAAAAATGCATAACATCATACATGTGTCCTGTTTATCAACCCACTACCAACAACTGGCATTGTTGTGAGACATTTGTTACAAATTATGAAAATATCATCAAAACCTTACTACTAACTATGGTCCATATCTTATGTTTGGTGTATTTTCCCCCAACTCACCCTATTATTTTTTTTAAGAATTTTTTTATGACAGAAGTTGTGAACTTACAAAATCCATACTCCTCCATTATCAACACAGTACATCTTTGGCATGGATGCAGGAATATTACAGTATTGCTCTTAACTACAGCCCATAGGTCACTCCCATGCTTCTTCACATTCCCACCACCCTGAAATAGTGGGTGGGAATAGTCTTCTAGTTCACAAAGGACACGCTTGCAGCTGTACCATCAACAACAATTCTCATCCACCTCTGGGTTTACTATGTTATTCAGTCCCTAGATTATTATCTAGCTTTCTTTCAATTGACATTTACTTCCCTAGACTACCTTTTCCAGTCACATTCTCATATATAAACCAGCAGATACTCTCTATAATGTGTTACCATCAACTCTATACATTTCCACACTTTTACAGTAAAGTTAATTAAAACTTCTACATATATTAAGCATCAGTAGTCCATCTACTCTTATCTCCTTTAAGAATCCACAACCTACCACGAGGTCTTGAAGATGTTTTTATACATTTTCTTCTAGAAGATTTAGGGTTCTTCCTTTTCTGTTTAGGTCTTTGATCCATTTTGAGTTAATTTCTGTATAAGGTGTGAGGTAGAGGTCCTCTTTCTTTCTTTTGGCTATGGATATCCAGTTCTCTCAGCACCATTTATTCAATGGGCTGTTCTACCCGAGCTGGGAGGGTTTGACAGGCTTGTCAAGAATCGCTTCATCATAGATGTGAGAATCTGTTTCTGAACAATCAATTTGGTTCCATTGGTCAACGTGTCTATCTTTATGCTGTTTTTTATCACTGTAGCTAGGTAATATGATTTAAAATCCAGATGTGAGAGTCCTCCAAATTCACTGTTCCTTTTTAAGATGTTTCTGGCTATTCAGGACCCCTTACCCTTCCAAATAAATTTGATAATTGTATTTTCCGTTTCTTTAAAAAATGCTTGTGGAATTTTTATCAGGATTGCATTGAATTTCTATGTCATTTTGGGTAGAAATGGCATCTTAATGATATTTAGTCTTCTAATCCAATAGCATGGAATGTTCTTCCAATTATTTAGGTCTTTTAAAATTCTTTTAACAATGCATTGTAGTTTTCTGAAAACAAGAGCTTTACAGTCTTGGTTAAGTTTATTCCTAAATATTTTATTCTATTAGTTGCTATTGTAAATGGAATTTTTTTCCTGACTTCCTCCTCAAATTGACTATTACCTGTGTCTTTTAAAAGTCTATTTTATCTAAGTATAGCTACTCTGGCTTTTTTTGTTGTTGTTCTTACTACATGCATGGAATATCTTTTTCTAGACTTTCACTTTTAATCTATTGGTATCCTTGGAACTAAGGTGAGTCTCTTACAGACATCATATCGATGGCTCATATTTTCTTCTCCATTCCACCAGTGTCTGTCTTTTGATTGGGGAGTTTAATCCATTAACATTCAATGTTATTACTGTAAAGACAGTTCTTATTTTACCCATTTTAACCCTTGGGTTTATCTATCATATTGTATTTTCACCACTCTTTTGAGACTTCTAGTTACTTTTGCTGATATAATCTTCATTTCTAAACTCTCTTCCAAGCTTCTCTCTCCTGTCTTTTCTTTTGAGGCTGTAGCACGCCCTTAACTATTTCCTGCAAGGCTGGTCTCTATGTTACAAACTTCCCATTTCTGTTTATCTGTGAATATTCTAACCTTGCCCTCATTTTTGAAAGACAGTCTTGCTGGATATAAGTTTAATGGCTAGAAGGTTTTCTCTTGCTTTATCTTAAATATATCATTCCACTTACTTCTTGCCGCTATGATTTCTGATGAGAAATTGGCACTTAATCTTATTTGGTATCTCTTATATGTTATGCATTTCTTTTCTCTTGCTGCTCTCAGAATTCTCAATTTGTCTTTGGCATTTGACATTCTTATTGGTACGTGTCTCAGAGTTGGCATATTTGGATTTATTTAGATGGGAGTACATTGTGCTTCTTGGACATTCAAATCTATGTCCTTCAATAGGATTGGGAAATTTTCTACTATTATTTCTTCAAATATTCCTTACGACCCTTTTATCTTCTTCAGAGACACCCATGACATGTATGTTTGTATGTCTTTTGCTGTCATTAGTTCCCTGAGTCCTTGTTCAATTTTTCTGTTCTTTTCTTCATCTATTCTTTTGTATGTTCACTTTT
>PVKH010020069.1:0-14689 GCA_004027955.1 Chaetophractus vellerosus | reverse complement strand
GAGAATTTCCATCTCTACCTCAGAAAGTCAGTGTCTCTTTGGAAATCATCAAAGATCTTCATTGGAGACCCTGGTTTGCAGCCTGCTTTGTGGTGTTTGGACTTGTGCATCCCAGAATCATTTTGAGAGAATTTTATAAAATTCCATGCTATTTACAGATATCTCCATACAGTGCTGTTTCCCTAGAAAACCCTAATACAGCTTCCTTTGAATGGACTATAATTTCCTGCTTGTCTTTCACTTTTTTGTTGCACACTGTATATTTTTAATATTTAAAAATGTTATCTCTGCGATTTACTCCCTGGGATTTCTCTTTTTTGGTTTTGTAACCCACAGTAATAAGGCAGAGATTTTCTTGAGCTTCTGCCCTCCTATCAAGAAGGTCTGCCCAAGATGAATGCAGTGTTCAGTGTTTGCTCTTCCTTTCTGGGCCTCTTTCTTATCCTGGGATTTTGTTTGTTAGTTGTTTTGGAGTTACCCTGTTTATAGGAGTTTGGTTGTACTCTCTGTTTCCCAAGAGACAGAATTCCCTTTTCTGTGTGTTTGAAGTCAACAGGTCTTTATACCAGTCTGCCTGCCTCTATGGTATTTTACACTCCTTTCCTTGTCTCCATTGTGCCTGGAGGTCAAATTCTAAGAGGAGGATCACCCAAGAGAGGACTTCTCAAATCAGTTTTTCTTAATAAAATAGGGCCAGGGACCCATGCAGGTAGTGCAGAACTAGCTCCAAAATACCCTGACAAGGGGATCAGGAAGGGCACTGAAAGCTTCTCCAATAGCTCCCCAAAGCTGAGCATTCTTAACCTGTCTGACAAGTGCAGCCCTTCAGCTAACTCTCCCCCACAGCCCTGAGGAAGCACAGTATCTTTAAATCTCCACCACCTCTGCTCTTGTGCAGCGAGGATTGAAACAATAGCTGCTGCTCCTATTGTATGTGGAGGGTTAGAATGATGGCTACTATCCAGAGCTATTCTTCAAGCTATTTGAATTCACTAATCAAAAGTCATTATCAGTAATTGGCTGTGCCCACCTCTGTTCTTGGTGAAAACAATTTTTATGTCTTTTTCTGATTCCAGCCAGCTAGCCAGGGGCTCTATCCCACAGCGGGGTGTCATGAGAGTGGGGTATGAGCACCGGTAGCTGCCACCTGGAGAGAGCAATTTACTCTTCTTCACTGTAGTTTATCAGAATTTTCCTCCTCTTCTTCCTTGGATGCTGTGTTCACTTTGTCTCATTTTGTCTCCAGAATTTCAAAATACCTATTTCAGATATTTCCTGGCTGTTTAATATTTGTTTTGGTGAAAAGGGTGAGTCCTGGAGCTCCCTACTGTGCCATCTGCCAGGAACTTCTCTGTTCATTTGGTTTAAAAAATAACACTGTATTTAATGTTGATCACTGACCCTTTTCTCTAGGTATTGTTAACAAGAATCTTTTTAGAAAATTTGTGTTGCCATAATCAAACATGTCTAATTTTGTCTAAGAATGAAATAAGCCATTAAATAATGAACTCATTTAATCCTATATATTTGAAAGGTCATTAATTATTATCATTCTGAATTTGAATATTGGTGGTGAGTTATAATTATTTTTCATGTTAATCAATAGATAGTTCAGGAAAAACAGAAGTGAAAAGGGCATTTGATAATTTTTCTGTCCATGTCTTATGTGCCTAATGGATTCTGTAGCAGCTTTGAGCCTGATTAGTGCTGGATGGGGACTGGTCAGGGTTGGGGCCAGTAAGAGT
This sequence comes from Chaetophractus vellerosus, assembly GCA_004027955.1. Classification (NCBI taxonomy): domain Eukaryota; kingdom Metazoa; phylum Chordata; class Mammalia; order Cingulata; family Chlamyphoridae; genus Chaetophractus; species Chaetophractus vellerosus. The sequence continues at coordinate 12,944 of PVKH010020069.1, read as the reverse complement.
AGGGGCTGTCCTGGTGGAAGCAGAGATTCTGTGGTTCATCTGACTCTCATTCTTTCCATAATCACAGTTGTTCCCCAGGATAACTGTCAGGAATGTTGTGATCAGCACTCCTGTCTGCAAATGTAGGAGCTGCCTACATTTCAAAATTTTCTGACCCTAAACAAAGGTGCATTTCCCCTATCATGAGGGACAAGGGGTGGAGAGACCTGATATTTTTTCCATGTCTTTCTGGATGATGCAATTCTTGCGGTCTTGGTATTCAGTGTGGCAAATGCTTTAGGATCTGGTTGTCCAAATCTGCCATGATCTGTTGTTGCCTTCCACACCCAGTCAGCAACATATTTGGGCATTTCTTCTTGGATGTGTCCATGTACCTTAATTGTGATGTCTAAGGTTGTGCACATGTTCCACCTTGGACATTATGAGATGTGTCTTGTCTGAATTCCACTGAACTCTGCCCCTTGACAGGTATGAATTCAATAAACTAATTCTTATCAGAGCTGTTAAATTAAGCATCCATCACAGGGTCAACTTTGACTTCCATGGAAAGACAGGAAGGCAGATTAAAGGGGTGGGATTCTGGATGATCTATTTGAGTAATAATTGTTACCTTCATAGGCTCAGGCTTCAGGCTTTCTGCCCCATTTGTCCCTGCTAGCTCATAGAACTGTCCAAGTTGAGGGGTGTAAATTGGAAACCACTCATTCTTGTTGGCATCTTCATTCATGACACAGGAAAAGGCTCAGATACTCTGTCTTCATTTGTAATTATTAGGATAGGATATTTAATAACACCTCTAAGAATGTTTCTTCTAATGTCACATCATTGATGTAAAGCAGTAAGCAGAGATGATTTCAGGTCCTGCTTGCTGGTCCTCTTTCCAACATGAGCTCTCATGTATTGTCAAAATTTCAATGCTGGGGACCTGTTCGTACCTGATGTTTTAGGCAGGGTTAATTTTCTTTAGGTTGGGATAACTGTCAGCTTGGGGAAGTCTTGCCCTTTTCCTGTGAGATGACAATGTCATAATTAAAGCAGTGACAAGTTGATTCAAGTGCACACACCTTTGTAGTAGGAAACACTTAAAGAGCTGCCTTTGCATAGATTTAATTGACAAGTCCACACACAAGGACATTGCAATTTATACTTTAAGGTGAACTGTCAATACTATCTGCCTTGTTATAGAAGAAACACTCTGTCACTCAACACTAAATTGCACTGTTATACTGCAATAATTACATTTTCCCTCAGAACTAATTTGCAGATTGATGGCCCAGTGTACCTGTCAAAGTCTGCCTATAGTTGGTGCAGGTCCAATGCTGAGGCCTCTTAGAAAGACTCCATGGGTCTCTGACTGTCTGCTTCTGTACTTGAGCACATTCTTGGAAAAATCTGGTTTTGCAGGCTTAAAGTAGGCTGAGATTAAGGCACAAGCCAGTTTGAAAACTTACTCCTGCACCTTTATCTGTGATTATGATCCTGTGTAATGAATGTAATCATATAATGCTAAAATTCAATTGCAATTTTGCTCATTTCTGACATACTGGCATAGATTCTGTGGTGATAAGGATTGTGGGAAATTAACCTCTCTTCAGGAACAACAGGGTGTTGAATGAGGGGCAGAGTCTGGACATTAAAGGACCACACACAGGTGCCCATGGAGTTTCAACTCTATTTAAAGGCCATAGGGACCCATGACTGTGGGATATGATGGGAAAGTGATGACTCTATCACCACTTTCTTCATGGCTGGTGTTTATTCCAGGCCCCCAATCCCTGCCTTGCCTGATTGTGATGCATGCTTCCCTTGATGGACTATAACATAACCAGTACCTTGAGTTGTATGAAGCCCCTGAAAACCCCTTGTTTTGCTGCCTTCCTACACTGCTACCCTTTACTCTCAGTTTGTCTGTTTTAGCTTCTTCCTGCTCCCAGTAATCAATGGTCTCTGATTTTGGGTGTGAGTCTAGTTTGAGGGGGAACATTGTGACTTCCTGGTACTGGTTCCTGATGAGACTCTCAGCCTGAATATAAAGACATCCTCCACTTGGAAACTTAGCCCTCTCTGCCCATTTCAAGTTATATCTGACTCCTGCATGTGGATTTCCCCTTCCCCTGGATCTGCCTTGATACCCCTAAGGAGACCACCCTTCCATAGCTCCAAGCTCTAGGCTCCATGCCAAAATGGGACAGCAACTTGGGCACAATAGTGCATGCAGGTATGTCCCACTACTCATGAGGTATAAGCTGATTACTAGGTACCTGATCACATGATGCATAAGGGTGAAGATAAAGAATCCATGTCAAGGCACAGTGTAGAGAAGGGTACTTTGGGGGAAAGAGAGAACAGACTGGACCCTCACAGGCAAGGGGAACCCTCTTGTACTGCTTTCACTTTAAGGCCTCCCTGTAGAATCTGCTACAGCCTCTGCACCACAAAGCTCCTTGAAGAGGCCAGATTTCATCATATGATCAGGGCAGGCCATGGCATCTTCTGAGCAGGAACATGACCACATGTTACACATTTTAAGGGTCTTCATGGCCCTCTGAAGAGAAGTGTATGAAGATGAGTGTGTCAATGGGATAGGTGACAATTTTGCCCAAACTAGGCAATGATAATGACATGGAGAAAAAACTTCACACTCTGCCTCTATCCAGGCTGCTTCTTTTAGAGGACCATTGTAGATGGTTTTGGTTGAGTTTAATAACAGATAAAATTAATTTAAGATCTCAAATATTCCCCAATGTGAAAGTGTCTTTACCTACTTATATTACTATCAATTTAAAACACATTTTTCTAGCTCAACTCTAGGCCAAGTAACAGTCTGATCAGAGTAGTCATATGCCATGAGAAATCCTTCAGCATTTCTTATAAATGCTACAGCTACAGGTTCTCTTCTTCAACCTCTCACTGACCCTCTAAACCAAGATCCTCTGTGGCAACTCCCTCATTTTGGCAGCCATCACTTTCTGCCCCAGTCTCCACACTCCAATGTGCATTTTCCTAGTCAATATTTACTGTGCCAGATGTTTGTGCATGCACCATTATGCCAAAGTTGCCAAAGACCTTTGTGGTAGAGAAAAGAACCAAATCCTATGGGGGCTGCATGACCCAGATGGTCTCCCTGACAAGATCAGTCACAGCAGAGGTACTGTATTTCACTCCCATTGTCATTGCCTATGCTCACAATGAGCCCCTGGGCTACCTAGAAGAGAATTTACATCCCTTGGCAAAATAGGCTGTTATATTTTTTTGCCAATTACTTATGGAAACAATATTGGAAATAAATGTCAGAGCCACTGTAATGGTTTGACAGTTTTATCTAATTATGAATTCCAAAAATATAAATTGAATCATGCTTGTAAACAGATCTGTTCATCTGAGCATGATTATTTATGATTAGGGCATTAACTGGGCCATTAGTAGGCTGTTGAGCCCCACCCCTCGGTGGGTGTGGTCTCAAGTGTAAAAAGCCAGGCAGCGGATTTGAGAAGCAGATTTTTGAGATGCAGTTCTAATGTTGGAGAGGAGCGCTCCAGGAGAAGACAAGTGAGCTCTTTGCCTGATAGTCTACAGCTGGCCTTGTGGAGAGATACAAAGTGTAGAGAGCCTCATGGTCTACAGCTGAACTTGTGGAGGAAGCAGAAGCTAAGCCCAGAGAGAAATGCAGCCCCAGCAGGAGAGGAACCCAAAGGTCTGAGCCTTTGCAGACGTGGGCAGCTGTCTTGCTCCAACACGTGGACTTTGATGAGAGAAGAAACTTATGCTTTGTGGCCTGGTAACTGTAAGCTTCTACCCCAAATAAATACCCTTTATAAAAACAGACCAATCTTTGGGATATTTCCAAAAGCACCCCTTTGGCTGACTAAAACAGCCATGGTGTTTTTTAGTAGTGTGTGTGCATGTGTGTTTGTGTTGAGAGACAGAGTAGCTGGACGCATTTAGAATTCAAAATCTCTCCAAAGTTGCATTTCATTGTGAATATAATCTTCAAAATTGGTCATTTTGTGAACATACATCATTCAAAATTACTGATCCTTAGATACTGTTAGAAATGTTCAAGTATATGGAACAAGGAATCCCAACTCCACAGTGTATTAAAGTCTCCTAAGTGTTTCAGAACAGCTCTAATCTTTAACAAATGGTGTCCCTAGCAGGCTTATTCCCTCTGGATGTTATGGTAATACAAGTATTTATGAACAGATCTGTAAAATCCTCAAAAAAGGAAGGAAAGTAGCTCTAACTCACCTACCATAATGAAAATATTGAGGGGAAGACAGAGGATATGAGAGATAAGGAAGACTACCTTGATAGTCACATTGAGTTTAAAACCAGTGAATAATATGAGAGATGTGGGATCCAAGGAAGAGCATGAGGATGGGCCCCATCTGGCCTCTCCTGTAGTGACATGCATATATTTTTGTGTGATTATGGGAGTGGGATTGTATTTAAGTGAGATTATGTGTGTATGTGGGGGTGCTTGTGAAAGAGTGTGTGTATGTATGTGGGTAAATGTGTGAATATATGTGTGAGCATGTATAAAATTAATATGTGTGTGTTGACAAGTATGTACAATTGTGTGCAATGTGTATACATGTGATCATGTATGTAAATGTACAGAGGGTTGTTTTTTGTCATGTGCATGAATGTGGGTGTTTATGATATGTGCATGCATGTGTGTTTGGGTATTTTGAGTATCTTGTTTACATGTGTGTGCATGGGTTTAAGGGAGAGCATGTCTGATCACATGTGTGACACTATGTATGAATTTGTGTATGTGTGTTATTGTGCAATTGAGTGTGAGTAGGTAAGTGTATTTGTGTTAACGTTTGCCTATATGACCAAGTGTGTGCATGAATGTGTGTGAGTGCACAAATATTTGAATATATGTGTGTGGGTGTGAATTTGTGTTATGTGTAGGTATGGGTAAGTGTGTTGAAAGTGTGTATGTGCATGTGAATGTGAGTATATGTGTGTGAGTATATGAGTTTGTGTAGATGTATGTAAGTTTGTTCATGAATGTGTCTCTTAGTGTTATTGTAAGCCTAGGTGTACATTAGTGTATGAGAGAATGTACCGTATGGATATTATGTGTATATAAGTATGTTTGTAAGTGAGTGCATGAGTTATGACTGTGTTTATATATGTGACAATATGTGTGAGGGCATATGAATGTTCATGAATATACCAGAGTGTGTTTATATATGTTAATGAGTTTGAGAGTCTTTGCATGTGTGTTTAACTGTGTACATGTTATTGTATTTTTGAGTGTGTGTGTGTATGAGTGTGAATGTGTGTGTACTGTATTTTTGAGTGTGTATGTGTAAGAGCGTGCATGTATGAGTGAGTTAGTGTGTGAATGTGTTTGTAACTGCATGTGTAGAATGTGCATGAGTTTGGATGTGTGAGTGAATGTTCCTGTAGGCATATTAGAACTGAGGATTCTGTGTGGTCATTGGCTGTTTGCATCTTTTCTTCTATACTGGTCCATGACCAGCTGAAGGGCAGAAAAGTGTCATTATAGTATCTGGAGTGAGTGATATACAGTCTCTGGCCAATAGACAACACTAAATTGTGTCTGTGAATTGAATACATGAGAAAGCTGTTTTTCTCACCTAAGGTTTTCTTAGCCTGGAGGATTTTTGGGAAAGATCTGCAGAACTTACCTGTACTTCTTACCCTATCCCATTAACTTGTAGGTGGAGGCTTCTGTTTTTTCACAGGATCCTGTAGAGGAAATTTTCTGGTGCAGGTTACAGAAACTTCCCACCTCACACTAGGTAAATTATGAGTAAATATGTTGCCTCCCATAATCAAGGATTCAGGGGAAGGGTGGATTCCAGGAGTGTCAGAGGCACTGGTTCAATAGTGCCATGGAGACCCAGGTCATTTTCATTTTCCATTGCTTCCATCCTCAGGATATTGGTTTTGTCAGTATGTATGCTGATCTGCTACTAGTTGGAAAAAGGAAGGAAGGAAAGGGAGGGAGCATATAAGAGAGAACATAGGGAATGAGAGATTGGGAGAATGCACAAATAGAAGAGTAAATAAAATATGAGAATGAAAAGAAAAAGAGAAATAAAAGGTGGATGGATGAGATTATGGGGTATTTCCTGGAAACAAAAATGCAAGAATGAATAGGAATAGTAGTGGAAAGATGGAAATGAGAATAGTTAGGAGGATGGAAAACTAGAAGGAAGGATAAAGGGAAAGATGATTGGGAAGAAGGTGTATGGAAGGATAGATCTAAGTTGGAGAGAAGGGGAATAGTGGAGGGAAGAAGGGATGGTGGATGGATATTTGAGATATTGATGGGAGGAATGGAAGGGAAAAGGGGAAGATGGAAAGAAAAATGAAGTTCTCATATTTCCTTTTTTTCATTCATTGCTCAAGCTTTGGGTGAGATGTTTAAGAAACCACCCTTTATGATCATGTCTTGGAGATAAATCCTTACATTTCCTTCTAGAAGTTTTATGATTCTAGCTTTTACATTTTTGTCTTTCACCCATTTTGAGTTAATTTTTGTATAAGGTATGAGATAGGGGTACTCTTTCTTTCTTTTGGCTATGGATACCTAGTTAAACCAATGTCATTTGTTGAATAGAGTTTCTGTTCCAGTTGGATTGGTTTTGACAGACTTGTCAAAAATCACTTGACCATATGTGGGAGCCCAGAGACTGGGATGCAATCCATAAATGAAACACAATATGAATCATGTAGCCACCTGGCATAACCTGGACACTTACTAGTTAAAAAGTAACAAACCTCTCTGAAGAAAAGAATGTACAAATGGCCCTGGAAACTTTAGTCCCCTCAAGGCCGTATACTTCCATCCTGTGAGAACATCACCGAACACCCCATTTGTGTGCCTTGTGTAACTTTTGCAGGAACTCTGTTTTCATACCCTATGGATTGTCTTTGTCCTGAGACCCCTTATATCTCCCCTTCCTCACATCTTTGCAGAGCACTAACTTCATTTTTCAACCAGCTACCATTAAAAAGTGTCTCTCCTTCATAAGAACCAATAAAGCCCATGTCTATTTGTCTAGTATGTTTTTTTTGGTCTTACAGCTGCTCCAGCCAGTGTCCTTCAAAGTTGGGTTGAAACAATGGGCAAACCACAGCCAAGAGACTGAAGGACCACCAACAGTGGTGGACATGAGCTCCAGGAAGGGAGAAACCATAGAGGAAATCCTAAGTTGTCCTATAATATACATATGGGGAGAGGTGGCTGCCATTCTGGATGAATGAGAATCAGGCAAGTGGGGACCTTTAGAGAATTTGGTGTTGCCCACTTGTTTGAATGTTGTAGAACTCTGTGTGAGTAGGGGGATGCACCGAAAATGCTGATAGGAGTAGAGTATGCTGCAAGAACAAAGATTATGAAGTTTAGTAAAGATACCAGCCATGCTGCCACAGCATTTGGCTGGCCTTTGCTAGGGGCAGTACAGTTAGCTACAGCAGATTGTCCCAAAGAAAGCAAATAAATCTGCCACTTAGAAAAAATGTTAAAGCTAGAAAGGGATTTGTGGACTTCCACCTCCACCTTACCGATAGGTGTCTCAGAGCAAATAAATAAGAAAGGGATAGTGATTCAGATGTAGAAACTATTAAAGAATCTTTAATTCATGTTAAATCCCTTGTGTAAAGAAAGGCTAAACCACAGATACAACATCCTGCACAAGCAGAAGTGCTAAATAGGGCACTTGTCAGTGAAACCATGCTTGTAATAAAATATTCTGATAAAGAGTTAACTGAGATAAGGAAAACATTCTGGCAGAAACTCTTCAAACTTTCTGCCACCTGGATGGTGTGACTGTGGGCTAGTGGGGTCTGATGGAATTAGCTTAGCTGGAGAAGTGGGAACACTTAGCAGCATTAATGTCCTGTTTTGTTTCCATGTTAAGTATAATTGGGCCTGGAAGACACATTGATAAAATTAGTGCTGTTAAAATTTAGTAACTTTTAAACTGGACAGCTGTATGAGAGGAAGAGAAAAAAAAAGAAAAGAAAAATGCTAGCTGCTTTTGTAAGCCTGCAATTATATCATGGCTTAGCCCTGATAGCAGTCACCCTTCCATGCTAACTTGCATCCAAAAAACTGTTTCTGGTATTGCATGCTACTAGATATTTGAAATGAAGAGAAGTTGTGCTTGCATATAACCAAATTGAATCATTATTCTGACAAGTTTGCTTAGTGTTAATGATAATTGTATGTTGTAAGAAGTTTGCTTGGAGACAGTTTTCAAAATCATTTTGGTAACGTAAGTATGTACTAAATAAATATAGAATGTGTTTATTTATTTTGTTATTAAGGAAAAGGGAAGCAATTTTGTCCGTCCCAAGAAAATGACTGGTTATTAAGAAAGAATAAAATATGGGCCAAAAGCTGAATGGATACAGAAAGTGCAGAAAGTTCGTGTAAAAGGAGTTTTGTAGTCAACGTTAAGTTAGATTTAATAGGGCTATCTAAAAAAATTTAAAAGCTTTAGTATCAAATAATATACAAATGCAAAACTAAAATTTAATTCTCTCTCTGTTAAAGTGACAAAATTTCTTAAATCACTGGCCTGTTTTCATAAAAGTTAAAAAGAGTTTTCTCTTGACTAATTGGTATAAAAAGCAAAAAGCCTGTTTTATTAAAATAGCTTGTACTTTAACCTTACTGTGCCTTTGGTGGTTTAAGAAAACAAGTCTTCTCACTTTTAAAAGAACATGTTCAAACCTGAAAACTTTTAACACTTTGCTTTCTCAAAAGTCAAATCCTGAAAAGTATCTTATTTCAAACTGTTGCAAAGTATTTTTCTGTCACATTAAAAAAATAAAGTAATAACAATAGATAAATTCATTTGATATATTATTATTTGAATGAAAAGTGTTTAGAATATGTTATAAAATTAAAAAAGAATTTTCTAACCTTCTGTTAATTAAAATTGTATGGATAAAATGTTCATATAAATACTTAAGCTTTGTATAAAATTCCTAGAAATTTAACAATGTTTTCTGCATAATTTTAAATAACAGTGTAATGTTGTTGATCATGGTTTTGATTATTTTAAAGATGTTATATGTCACAGAAACAACTGCTCCAGCTAAGAATCAAGAGGTGGATGCTTTGGCTCATATTCATCTACTTGGCACTACCTCCACTGAAGAAGCAGCCCTACTGCTACATTAAAAAAAAGTGGCCATGGGGGAGCTGATATGGGGTGGTGCATAACAGTAGATTATCATGAATTAAGTAAAGTAACACTACTACAGTATACAGTAGTCCCAAACATTGCTGGTTTATTGCAAGAAATTAGTACTCAGTTATGTTACTATCACTTTGTTTTAGATCTTGCTAACACTTTCTTTAATATCTACTTAAACAATTCAAGCCAACCTTCATCCATCTTCATGTGGGAAGGCAAACAATGGATTTTCACAGTGCTTCACCAAGGCTATGTGCTTGGCCCAACCATCAGTCACAGCTCTGGGTCAACAATCTGGTGGGTGGAAGAAACCTGTGGCTGTAGCCCTATTCCATTATATTAATGATATTATGCTAACCAGTAATTTTCTTTCAGAATTGAAAAAAGCACCAGAGACAATGGTTTCTTATTTTGAGGGCTGGGGATGGGCAAACAGTAAGGGCAAGTTGCAAGGTCCCAAATCCTCTGTCAAATTTTTAAGTGTTGTTTGGTCAGGTAAAACAAAACCTATACCTTCTGTTGTAATCAATAAAGTACATTTTCTCATGCCACAAGCTCCAAAATAATGATGGCCTTTCTGGAATTGTTGGGATACTGGAGACCATTCATCCCTCATTTCACTCAGGTATTAAAACCATTGAATGTGTTCATCAGGAAAGGTCATGGATGGGAATGGGAAGACCCCCAGGAGGCTGCTTTTTAAAAAGTAAAGAGGGCAATAGCACACAGGCTCAAGCAGTACGGGGGTTGGAACCTGACTTACCCTATGAATTGGGTGTGGCTAGCACCAATATTGGTTTTGGTTGGGGTTCATGACAATGGTAACATTCTGTATGAATTCCTCTTAGGTTTTAGTCACAATTGTGGCATGGGGCCAAATTACAATATAGCCCCTTAGAAAAGCAACTATGTGCAGCATACCATGCCCTGTTGCAAGTAGAGGGCTTAAACCAATAGTGTCTGGTCATTCTGAAGACTGCCATCCCTATCCAGCGGTGGAGTGCAGATACTAGAAACAAAACAGAAACAATTAACTGCCATGGGCTGCCCTCTGTGGGGGCCAGATCTGTGGAAGGGCATCTGGGATACTTGCCAGAAGTGACAGGTAACTATAACATCCCTGACCACTCCTCTAATGCCCTCTCAGGAATGTTGAGGAATGTCATGGCTTCTACACTCTGCTCTCGCTGTGCCCCTCATTCATGGCTCAACATACAAGTAAAACCTGGGCATTTAAATACTCTAATGGGAAATTGTAGCCTATAAATTAGGCCTCTTTATCATTCTTCAGCCCTTTACCTTCTACCAGGGACCCATGATCTCTTATTTTCTCCCATTTCTCTTCTCTCCTTACCGTAATAAATTACTGGCCTGACAAACATGATGGGCCTTGAAATTCATTTCTGCAGCACAAGTCAAGAAACTAAATTAAATCTGGTAACAGGAATGTTAAGGCAAATGCCCTTGTCCCAGAACCATATTCCTGAGACCCAAAAGTGGCAAAGAGGCTCCACAGGCAAAGCAGACATTCTGGTCACTAGGCACTGTGGCAGAAGTTCCGGTTGCCTGTCACTTGCCAGCATTTTTGGACATCACCCAAGAGGGTCCTTCATGCTCAGCCCTATGACCACAACAATTGCCTCACCACATGGTACATACTGGCCAAGCACAAATTCCAGTCACACAATGGCTAATGGATTACATTAGTGCTCTCCTGCTCTTGGAAGGGGCTAGGTATGCTTTCACTGCTGCAGACACTGCCACAGTACTCTTGTAACCAGCTGGCTACTTTTCACAGCCTAGAGACAGGGCAGAGGATTTAACGTTATTCTTATGCTGACAGCACAAATACCAAGCGTGAGGTCAGATCATGGCAAAGTACCTTGCTTTGTAGACATCACCACCTCAAATAAATTTTGCTGCAGATTTACTTTTGTAGCAGAATGGTATGAGATATATATATTAGGAAGTAGATTTTTACCTGGCCTCCTGTGGCTTTTCTGAGTTTATAACCTAAAATTCTGGCAGTTGTGGGCAGTAGTATTTGTGGATAGAGCTGTGGGTTTGTCTCAGCTATTTGGATTTAGTCAGGTGTTTGTGAAGTGCTCTAAGCTGTTAATAAGGGAAGTGAAAGTGCTCTGAGAGTTCCTGTTATCATTTTACTTCCTGTATTTACTTTGGGTTCATTAAGCAGAATTCTTAAGTAACAACCCAAATTAAGAGTGACCAAGGAATTCCATTTCCCAGTACCTCATGCAGTTTTGGGCTATGGACCAAGATAGTGTGTAAACTTTCATCTACCTTATAATTCTACTGGTACAGATCTTATAGAAAGGATGAATGGCCTTTTAAAGGAACAGATAAAAGGTGATAGTGGATCTTTACAACAATGGACTAAGTGGCTTTACCCACACTTAACCCATTTAAATTTAGCAAGATGGGCTGCAGCTCCTGTTCCAATTGAAATGCTAACAGAAGGACCAATGCAGGCATTGAGAATACAAGTTAAAGGGCCAGCCATCTTACAGACCAAGAGGGGAGGTAATAATAATTTATTGTTGCCTATGCTTCAAACTATACAAACTGGGGAAGATGAGGTCCTTTGGCCATGATACTGGCCTATGCATCATTGCTGGTTGGGAATATTAAGCCTATTAAGTTTATACAAAAAATACCAGTAAAAATCTTTAATGAATCATGGTCTCCTATTCCTGCTGGGGTTCTATGTGTATCTATGTGGACTCTTCTTATGACTCAGCTAGTTTCTGATGTCACTGAAGAAAAGTCAAAGAATTTAAAAGGGGAAAATATATGGTATTGGAAGCCTCCTCATAAACCCCCCTTACCTGGTACTTTGTTATCTACTAATGGAAATGTTGCTTGTGTACTGTTAGATCAGCATGATCTGCCCTATTGTTTCCCATAAACATCTTTCTTTTCATCCTTAGCACCCTAGCCACTATCTTCCTGTAGTTGGCTTCAGCTCTAACTCTTCCCCACAATCAGACCCAATGTTGAGTTTGCAAAAACCTGCCATCCTCAGTTGCTACTGGCCTTCCCTTGGACTGTCACTCCTGCAAATTGGACAGCCTGGGACACCAACCTGTCATGGCAAGATATGACTAATCAAGAAGTTTGGAACAAGACTTTCTAATTTAAGACCAAATTCCAGCTGCTGTCTTTCAATGAAACTCATAATTATATCTTCCCCCTTGTAAAACAGCAGGTGAATAAGTCTAACCCTTTATTAGACTATGCTGTATATGATGGTTTAGGATGGTTAACAGCTAAATCTGTCACCCTTGATCATGATGATCCTGTCTATATGGAACAAGAAGGAATTTGTAATATGGGTGTTTACCTCCAAATTATTTAATTTCACTGTCAAGCATTAATGTTCAATGTTATGTATGTATTCCTGGTCACTCCCATAATATTTCACAAGCTCTAAATCAAATGCAAGAGCCCATGCAGAACATTGGTAAATTAGCTACTGATCCCCCCCCCCATCTGACTGGTTTTATTCCCTTTCCTGGCTCTGATGACATTTCTTCATAGGTCTATTTGCTTTTAGTAGAGGACTCATTATTATTCTGTTGTCTGTTATACTGTTACTGTGGAATGTGGAAGCAATGTGTGTCCTATGGTTAATGCTGAATTCTGTGTGTGGGTGATTATGGGAGACTAGGGAATGGGATGCCTCCCTTAAATGAAATACTCTCAAGCATGTAGCCACCCAGCCTAACCTGG
>PVKH010020068.1:0-14686 GCA_004027955.1 Chaetophractus vellerosus | reverse complement strand
TGCCTTTGGTGCGAGGGTGGTCTCCTAAGACAACGTATACTTAAATACCTCAGAGGTACCTCAAGGCCTTATTTTTGGATTGGGGTATCAAGGGAGAACTAAACTAAAATCTAATAATGGTTTTAAGTTAAATGCCTTCAAGTACTGCCAGGGGTCTTTACAATCAGATGTCCGTCATGAAAGGCATAATTTATCAGCAAGATGGGAGAGATAGTGTTTGTCAGCAGTTGTTATTAACTCAAATGAATAGGTCGTTTTGCCCGGGCCTCCTGAAAGCTCTGTTTCAATCTCACAGACACCAAGAAACTACACATGAAACCATTTAGCCACGAGGGAAAATTACTCCCCATCTTACCGCAACAACTCTGGATTTTCTGAAGGGAACATAAACAATGAAAGGGAAAGGAGGATGCCTGCCATGAGGCAGCTGTCAGGGCGAGCCCCAAGCGGAGAAAGTTCTTTATTTAGGCTGGTTTTTACACTTGGAGGGAGAGCTCTCCGCATTGGCCCAACAGAGCCATCCTGGTATGCGCCAGAAGGCAGCCTACAGACAGACGTCTTGGGGTGGTTTCCTTTTGGTGCCTAAATCATTTGCTAGGGTCTAAGGGACCAGGAAACATAGACAATTATCTTCCTAGGCTGCTAGCATGTGAGGGCCGGAAGGCCTCGGGGATGAGTCGGCAAAGTGGTTTTCATTTTCTTTTTAGCCTCAAAACTTTCTTCCTGCATGCTACAAAACAGTATGTAGAACTCTGATTAGAAAAGAGATAAAAGCAGATTGCTCTGGTTTAAGGTGGGCATGGGAGACCTGGAATCCCACCCACTGAGCCCCGGTCCTCCTCTTACTCCACTTTCAATATAGGAGTTTTGAAGGACACAGCAGAACATCCTTTTAAAACCACTGCTGAGGAGGAGATGTGGCTCAAGCAGTTGAGGGACCGCCTTCCACATGGGAGGCCCCGAGTTCAGTTCCTGGTGCCTCCTCAAGAAGACAGACAACGAGCAGCAATCAAGCAAAACAATGAGCAGGTGAGAAAAAACAATGAGCAGACAACGAGCGAAAAAAAACACAAACTCACAGACAACAAGCACAAACAACAAGCAGACAACAAGCACAAACAGTGAGCAAAAACAAGGAGCAGAAGATGAGGGAGCCATCTCAGGGGGTGGGGGTGGGGGGAACAAACAAACCAAAACAAACCACTGCTCACCAGCCCCACTCGTTCCCATGCCTGGACGAAGAAGCCAAGACTCAGGCAAGGGAAGAGATTCATCCAAAGTCACATCCAGCCAAGGGCAGAGAAGGCCTGGTTATGCCAGTCAAAGCTTTGCATGCTCTAGTTATTAAGATTCAAAAGCAGGTAACCTGCTTCGTTGGCCACACCTGGCAGGCAATAGGCTTAGCCCGCCTCAGAAGCCATGCGTATATCCGTGATATTCCCTCTTTTCCATCTCTGGGTTTATTCCTTCTGCCAGGGAGCAGGGATGCTTAGCATTTAAGGGATTTAAAGATGACAGATAATCCCTGTGACTATTTCCTTTTCATCATGTCTAAAACAGTGGATGCTTGCCGTGTCTGTTTTATCGTTTCAGCCTACCCTAACTCTACAGGGCACTGGGACTTCAGCTACTGTTTGGATGTTTGGGGTATTGTAGACCCAGAACCATCTAACACCTCCCACACCCACTGCAGTCACGTGACTCCAGTGGGCGTGGCCTGCTCTTCCAGAACCCCACCCACTGATCTCAGTTGATCAGCTTTGAAAACTGAGTCAAAGCCAGAGACTTTCCCTGGGATCATTTTTATAAGGAAGTGGGTAAGAGAGAAGGGTTTGCTTTTTTCTTTCTTGTTTAGGCTTTGATTTTGTTTGTGGAGGGGAGAGAACAAAAAGATGTGAAATGCAGGGGCTGTAATACAGTCAGGTGCCCATCAAGGGCGAATCTTACTAGCAGGGAGAGAAAATGACTTCTGCTTGCTGAGAAGTGCGAGGTGGAGAGAGCGAATCCCTGAATCCAGTTGTTCCTGGGATCCAGCTGCAGCTCAGTCCCTCACATGGTTTGATTATTTAACTTTTCCTTCAACCATGTGCATATAATAAACAGGGCACTAAGAGAGGTGGAGGAGTTTCAGTCTGGAATCATGTATCTAAGATAAGTCACTTAACTTCACTGTGTCTCAGCTTTTTCATCTGTAGAATGGGGATAATAACAGCAAAAGCAAAGCAAAGCAGTTGGTTGGAACTCAGTTCCAGGAGAGGTCTCCAGGCTTGGCTGAAGCTTGAGCCTTCTAGGACTTGATCTTGGAAAATCTATCTTCAATTCACACATTCTTTCAATTCAGGAATATGCTGGGGCAAGTGAGCAGGGAAAAAGTCAGAGGCTTCAGAAGAGTCAGGGAAGATGCGGGCCAGAGGATATTAACTATTGGCGCACCCACTCTCCATGAAAAAGGCAAACTGAGCTTCTTATGCCTGGTGAGTCCTCCCTCTCTGCAGGTGATCTTCTCCGGGCCTTGGGCCGCTATCCCCCTAGTGGGTGCATTCCATATCGTCTTCTGCTTAGTTTAGCATGTCTGTACATTTCTGAATCCTTGATAGTACAAGAACATATTATTCTCTGGCTGAGTCCAGGAGCATCTTTCTACCAGTAACTTAACATCACATTGTGATAAGCATACTACTATTATTTTCTTTCCACTATATTCTGCTAATTGGTTTGACTTGGGCTTTTGGCCCTTGCAACTAAGGCAATTGAATTTAGACACCCGCCTCCCAGGGACTTAGTTCTTTCCCTGTTGTCCTGTATCTTTTACTGAAGTATCACAATTGGGTTGATCTATAGGCAGAATTTAATGCAGTCACTGTGGTAGTTTGAGTCTTTTGTGGACCCTAGAAAATTATGTTCTTAAATTAGTCCATTCCTGTAGGTGTGAACCTATTGTGGTTGGGACCTTTTGGTCAGATTCAGTTATGAGCCATTTGATTAGATTACTTCAGTTAGGCATAGCCCAGGGTGGGTTTTAATCCTCTTACTGGAGTCCTTTATAAATGGCAAAAATATGGAGTGAGACACAGAGAGAAACACCACAAGCTGAGAGAGAAAGTCTCAGAAGCCAGAAGCTGAAATCAATGGAATACAATAAGCCCAGAGAGAAAGCTACAGGAGCTGAGAGAAAGCCAGAGGAAGCCAGAAGCTGAAAGCAACGAGACCTCCAGAGGAGAAGGGAGTGGTAGCAGATGCTGCCATTGTGCCATTCCTATTGTAAAAGCCAACCCATTTCTGGTATATTGCCCTGGCAGCCTGTGGCAGTCACAAACACTTACTGAGTCCCCCTGGAAAGGCCAAGAGCTAAGTGGCAATATGGTGTGACAAGGGCTCCAAAGGAGAGGTGAGATGAGATCTGAGGGAAGAGAGGGCAAAAGAAGATGCTTCCAGCTCTGGCAGTGAGGACAGGGCTCACAGAGAAGGGGGTTTTGCTCTGGGTCTTGAAGAGGAGGGGGCATCAGTGACAGGGGTACCAGGTAAAGACTGTGCAGGGCATGATGGAGGCAGCGACTTGGCCTTGCCTGGGAGTGTTGAATGGAAGCAGCGTGGAAGGCAGTGCTGACTATTAATAATATGCTACAGGAGAGCACTCTTTGTATGCTGCTTCTTTGCCAGCTCTCTTTTAAGGGCTTTACAGATATCCCTTCATTGGTTACTCATAACTTCCTGTGGCTAGGTCCTGAGTTGATCCCAGTTCACATAGGGGATCACACATGTACCTGGTGGGGCTGGGATTTGATTGCAACCAGGCAGTCTGACACAACTCACCACGACTTAAGGGCCCCGAATACACCAAAGCATGTGGAGATGCTGGGGAATAAGGCCAATCAGCACGTTCCATCTACTGGCCCTGGTTATTGATTCAGGCAGCATGTGACTTATGCTGGTTTGATCATATTGGTTTTCAGGTCTTTGGGAATGTTGGGATAGAGATTCTCTGCCTTCCCCCCAGGACATACATACACAAAAGAACAAGAAGCTCTCACAGCTACTGCAAACCATCTCAGGAGTGGGAAGAGAGAAGCCTGCTGAGGTTGGAGTCAATACTAAGCAATTGGAGGAGACAAATCAAGAAAGAGAAGTAGATGTTGGTGGCCTCACTGAGCTCCTGGATTATGCACCACCTGAAGCCCCAGTAGATCCACCTCTGGATTTTACAATCACAAAAGGCAGTTGAGTCAAATGTCCACTGCAATCCAAAGAGTATCGTTTGAGAGTCTGTGGTGGCCACTGTTGGCATGAAAAGTATCCACTGAGCCCAGTCTGCCCTTCAGTCTTTGTGTGACCTCAAGAAATGACTGCAATTTTCCAAGTCTCTTTATCTGTAAAATGAGAGGGTCAAACTGGAATAACAATTATGTTGATAAGATGATGTTTGCTGTTTATCCAGCACTTAGTGTCTGCCCGCTGCTGTGCTGAGGGCTTTTATATGCAATTTCTCATTTAGCAAGACCAATAGCCTCGTGAAGTTATAAGGATGCTGATGTCCAGAGAAATTGCCTCCCTTCTTAAGGCCACCCACACAGCACAATCAGTAAATGTCTTAAATGTCTGAGCTGATATTTGAATCAGGCATCTAACACTATGGACCCGAGTTCTTAAAAAAAAAAAAAATAAGGCACCTGCTTCTTCATTATAAAACTCCACTGTCCCTCTCACAGCGTGTGAGTTCTGTGAAGACTGGGACCATAGCAATCTTATCCACACTTCATTCCCCAGCACCAAGCACGGCGCTTGGCAAAGAGCAGACATCCAATAAATATTGGTTGAGCGAATAAATGAAAGAATGAAGGGATGACTAGGCGATCTCCAAGAGCCTGTCCGGCTCTAAAGTTCTTTGAAATCTGTTTTATGTTCTTTGCCTAACGAGAGTTCCCAGAAGCATTTCTTGGGTAAAGGGCAAACCCCTTTCTCCTCCTCTGAACTAGTGTGTGCTCCACTGTCTGTCCCAGATTAATGAGAAGACACAGCCCAAGGGGACCATGTCTCCAGGCTAATTATTTTGTGACTGCTCTGCCACACAATTCAAAATATTCCAGCTATTGTTGGTGTTTTACATCTTGCCACTGTTGCCCTTGTCAACTTCCAAGGGCATGAAGCCATGGCCCAATGGGCTGGCCCTTTCAAGGTCAGCGTGATGGCAAACACAAACTTAATTGAGCTGGAATAATAATTTTTTCCCCTTTGCTTGATGTGCAGGTGACAATACTTAAAATATCGACATGCCTTAATTCTTTTAAATTCAGTTGTTTGCTGATCAGCAGCAGCTACTTAAATTGACCAATCTATCTTGCCCAGCTGGAGATCAAGGGATCAGCACTTAATTTCATTCCCTGAATAAAGAATTTTTTTTATATCCACATGGAAATATCAGAACATGAAAGGTTAAATCAATATGGAGTTTTACATTGCTTAAAGGGCATTTGCATCAAAGCAGCCCTGAATGCAATTCACTTGTTTAATGAATTTTTTATGCTTATTTAATGAATTTCACAAAGGTTTGGTGTTTTTCATAAAATGGATAAGGACTTCCAGTTTTATGAAATAATAAAAATGGAACTGAAGTTATGAAATGAGCAATCTCATTAGTTAGGCATGATATATTCATATGAAAATGTACATGTCTCTGTATTATTGCCTGGGCACCATTATGCGAACAGTGACTTGTTATAATAGCATGGCAAATATTCCTCTAGTTAAGATATCAAGAAGTGACAGAAGGAAATTGCATTTTCTCCCCATTTCTAATAATGACATAATTAATGCTCATTTAAAATAATTACCTGGGCATTGTTTCCCAAGAGTGCTGAGGACTAACTCAGTGGTAAATGCATCCTGAGATATTTTTGAACCTCAAACTCTCCAATGAAGTCTTCTTCTTTTTTTTTAAGTTCATTATTGGTTAAGGTAACAGGGATCTCCTGTCTTTCTATCTTCATGTCCTCGGTGCAGAAACAGAATCCACAAGGCTAATTCTATCAACTTGTCCACATGCAGGAGAAATATCCTGTGCCCTGATGGTGAGAGAGACAGAAAGAGACAGAGGGAGAGAGAATGAGAGGGGTGTGTGTGTGTGTGTGTGTGTGTGTGTGTGTGTGTGTGTGTGTGAGATTGTGGTATCGATTCTTCCTTCCTGGGCTTAGCTTTTGGGTTGCATGTTTCTTTGGCTCTTGTGCTTATTGTTGCGTGCACAGAATTTGATGACCAGATCAGGTCCAGGACCATGGCCTCGTCTTTGATGTTCCGTGGTCAGAAAGTGTACTGGTTAACAATTCCGGCTTTGAAACATAGCTCTATGCCTTACAACTGTTTGACGTCAGGCAAGTTACTTAATCTCTCTGAACCTCAGCTGTAAAATAAGGATCATACTTGATACTTGCTGCCTCCAAGGGTTGTGGGGAAATGGGTCCACATGTGAAGTGCTTAGCACAGTGTCAGGGGTCTGGTAAACACCCAGTCCCCTAGTCTGTTGTCAGAGCTTGTTGTTGGGGAGAAGCTGCGCCTAGACTTTGTCCTTGTGCTGGTGTAGAGTCTGTGAACAGAAGTCAGAGAATCAGTGGTAGACAGAGGCTTCGCTGGGGAAACTAGAAACTCTTTCATCTCACTTCCTTTCCTATCCAGGAGGACAGGCAGCTGGAATGCTCCTCTGGCATTCAACACAGATACAATCTCAGCACCATTAATAATACAGTGCAACTGAATTAATTCTGGCTCCTCGGATTTCACAGAAGGGACAAATTTAGAAGAGCAGTTCAACGAGCATGTACGGAGCACCTACTGGATGCTGAGCCCCAGCAGAAGAGATGTAACAAAAAGGAAAGACAGCACTCCCCATTCTTAAGGAATTTGTAGGGCAATATGAAATGGACAGGATACAAATTTATTACCAATAAAATTCCCATTATTTGGACAGCACTTTGTCCTTTTCAAAAACCTTTCAACAATCACACAAGTAGTCAGACCCACTGATCCCAGAGGACTCTTTTGACAGTAGATTGAAATAATTTCATTGGATCCAGAAGAGATACTTAGCATTGTGGTTAGCAAAGTGGTCTCTGGAGTCAGTACTGGGTTTCAGGATCAGGTCTGCACAGCTCCAACCGTGGGGCCTCCCGCAAGACATTTACCTCTGAGCCTCACTTTCCTCCTTTTTCAAAAGGAGATAATAAAAGGATCCACTAAATCTGCTGGCATATAAGACATATTTCCCCTTTCCTTTCCCCAGATATCAAAAATTAACCTTGTGTCCCATGTGCCCCATATTCTGGGTGGAAAGCAAGTCTAGAGGAGAGAAAACAATGGAAGGTGTTGCCTCCCAGTGGTGGAGTTTGGTACTTCAGATATTCACAGCAAAGCTAACTAAGAGTGCCTTGTCTGGTGCTGGTAGCATGTAGTGGTGGTGGATGGTACGTTTTTACATTTTAAATTGTTTTATAAAAATAAAAAGCCATAGGCCATGTGGCTGAATAAAGCTTGAGTTATTTCTGCTATTTTCCAGATTCACTGACACACACATATACACATACATGCACTTAATTTTTAAAATCGGGTCACTTTATACCCATGAAGAGTTAGTAGACTCACTGCATATCCAGAAAACATGATTCTCTTCTTGATTTCAAAAGATAGTCTACAATAATAAAATAATATGCTTCCTCCTATAAAATCACGTTATCGTATAGATATGTCTATATGTCATATATATTGTATATGATCAATAAATAATATTCAATTTCTTCCTCCCTCTACCAATTTCCTTCTAATATTATAATAAATCTTACACTATTATGTTAATAATATTAAACTAATATTTCTTTACACTCAGATCTTTTAGCCCCCCAAGATCAGAGATCCTTCTAGGATGTGACACTGCCTCGAGGATGTGTCTCTCATGGTCACATCTTACATGTTCCTTTATGATCCATAGTTCTTGATGAGGGTTTCCATCAAACATACCTGGGAGGCTTCCTGACCTACCAGGAGACCCTCATTCGTAGGTAAGGGGGACCTTGGCACCTGTGGCTTGAAAACACACTGCTTGTTATTTTGCATGGTCCTCCTGGAGAAACGCTGGCCCTAAAGCAGCAGGTAAGAAGCCCTGAAAGAACACGGCATGGATTCTAAGCGAAAATGAGGCGCGAGTGAAGATGCACCCTGACCTAATGCCATTAGGGTTACCATGGCCTCCACCCAGATCTTGTTACTCACCACAGTAGCTCCTCAAGGTGGATAACAGCCTTATTTTATTTCACTTGGGAGGACAGTTGCCCAGGTCAGCTCACCGGTCCCACCCCATAGCCCTGCCCTCACACTGGCTCTCCAGCTTCCAGTTGCTCAGCCCAAATCTGGGAGCTGAACTTGATCCTCTCTGCCTCTCACCATCCCCCCCTCAGCGAATCCTGCTGGTTCTTGTGTCATAATTGCTCTAGAAACCGACCACTGTTCACCTGTCCATCACCCCGGGTGACAATCACATATTACCTGGACAGGGAAGTCAGCTCTTTCACCCTTGGTCCGTCAGTCTCTTGGCCACACAGCAGTCAGAGTGATGCTTTAAAGATGTCAATCGGATCATGCAATGCTCCTGCTCAAAACCCCTCTCCTTCAGAGTCAAGTCCTCAGGGCTTACGGGAGCCTGGCTGCCTTTCTGGCCCTATTTCTACCCACTCGCCTGCCTCTCTGGGCTCCTTGTGCTCCCACAAACTCCCAGGCACTCTTCCACCTTTGCACTTGCCTTTCCCTTCTCCTGGAACTCTCCTCGCCAGCCAACTGTTTACTTCATTCCCTCAAGTGAGGTAGCGTTTTGCTCAGAGACACCTTCCTTAGCTCCTCCAACTAAGATCACCCCCTTTCCGACCCATCCCCTGCCCCTGCTTTATTTTTCTTTGGAGCACTTAGGATCACCTGGCCCAGCTCATATTTATGTGTTTCCTTTTTATGTGTTTATTTTCTGTCTTCCAACACCACTGAGGGCTCACTGTTGTATCCCCACTGTCTTGAACAGTGCTTGACTCATAGTAGGTGATAGGTAAACAATGGTTGAATGAATGAAATGGTGGATGGATGGATGAATGAATGTCTAGGCCCCAGGATAATCTTTTGTCAAGTCTGAAACTCTTCCCCGACCTCCCCCATTCATGGTGCAATGACAAAGAGGAATCGTTTCAATCAGGCCCCCTTTGAACTCACTCCCCTGGCCTGTGGAGAGGAAGTAGAGGGTGTGGAGCTTGTAGAGCTAGAGATAAATGTGTGCAAACCCCAGGCCAGCCCTTCAAAATGTTTTAAAGGCAATAGTGAAAAACAGAACAGAAAGCCTCTAATACTTGAGTGTTTTCCTTCCATTCACCTTGCCTTCCTTGGAGTGGAAAGTGGTTTATAAAGTGCAGTTCAATGAGGTTTCTAGCTAATTGAGGCTTTACTGAATATCCTATTGGGTGGGTTGATTAAGCACCTCTATGTGCTTAGTGCCTTGGAGGGCTGGGAGGAGAAAAAGTGAACAAGACATGGTCTATGCCTTCCAGGTGCTGACAAATCCAGCAGGGAGAGAGACAGACCCACAAGCACTGCCGCCAGTCCTGTGCTTGGGAGAAGGGGGCGGAGGGTCCATTACATTAAGTCTTGCTTGGTCCAATTTATTACCACCACTATTACTAAGCTAATAACAATAATAACAATAATAATTATCATTATTTCTAGTAGGGCTGCCTTCTTTGGTATCAAAGGGTTATTTGTCTACTGCCAAAATGAATGTGGAAAGAAAACAACTCGTTGGAATTAAAAGCAGTTGTGCTTTTTGACTGTTGAGGGGGCCTGGGAGGGTGGGGGGGGCTTGTGAGGATCTCTTTAAGGACTCAGGCCCCCCCCGCCGGACCTCCCCCAGCAGAGCTTCATGGCATAAGTGAAAATCAAAGTCATATTGGGCTGGGCTCTGTTAGCTCTGCCACTTAATGTTTAACATCTGTTAGGGAAACTATCCTGAAGCTTTTCAAAATAAATGGAGAAATGCATCCCAGGTTTATGGTGAGATTCTCAGGCAGGGCTGGTATCTTACATGTTACAGAGGCACACACTGGCCAAGGTGCACGGTAGCATCAAAGGACCCCATGCCACCCCCAGAAGGCTCTGAGCGGTGATTAGCTCACCCTTACATGGTTCCTAGATTTCAAAGGTTGCTTGAAATGATGCTGTACCAGCACTGCCCAAGCCCATTTCTGTTCTCTTCCATTTGTCTGGGATTCAGATCATCAAATTGGTCAAACAAATCCCAGATCATTTGGGCATAATACAGCCACCATTAGATTTTAGGGCTAATGTTGAAAATAATGGTGGATACCATAGATATCCTTTATCATGCATGACTCATTAACAAAGTTGACATGTCATACATCAGGTTGTCACACATGAAAATGCCTACGGGACAGGCAAGTAATGTGAGTAGGTCGGGTGGGTCAGGTTTTAGTGCACCCAAGTGTTTTGTGGCTGGTGGGGCCTTGGACAAGCAGGAGGCCCTGTCTCCATCCTAGAAAGCAGCCATTACTCAGCTCCAGTCAGCTCCTGCCAGGTGGGAATGCAGTGGGCCCAGGCAGGAATCTGGATTTTCATGTATTGCAGCAGCCAGATAAAACATGCCTGAGGGCCACGGGGGCTGCAGTTTGCAAACACCATTGTAAATTAATGAGAGCAATAGCTGACACTACTTTTTAAGGAAAGCTTGATTGTTGTACTCAGCACCCAAAAACATATATGGCATTTAGACACAGGAATATTTTGCCATGCTGTTATGTGCTGGACTCTGTCAATGTGAATAGCCCTTCACAGTTGTAAGGTATTTGAAAATGTTAAAAAACACTTTCATAAAAAGATAGGTTCCATTTTATGGCTAAGGATAAGCTTATTTATGGGGCTTGGTTACTTGCCTAGGAATGGATGTGTCTGGTGAAGAGGTAGGGCAGGAGCCCTAAGCCTGTGAGATTTCTTCCTTTGGTTTCTTCCCTGCTGCATCAATATGTGATTGCAGTCACTTAAAGATGGCTGTAAATTCTTTGACCCTTTTCCCATTAGAAGTTGGCCTATTTCCCCCACCTTGCATCTGGCCTGGCCTGGAACTCCTTTGACCTATTGAGTACAGTGGAGATGCTATGCCAGTTTTGGGTCTAGTCATTAAGAAGACTGGCAAATTGCTGCCTCTTTCTTGGAGCCTTGGGCCACCACGTAAGAAGCCCGACTTCCCAAATGGATATGCCTAGGGAGAGACCCTGAGGAGACACGAAGAGGGGCAGAGCCTGGCTGAACCAGCTTTCCAAGAGCTCCACGGAGGTACCAGATGTGTGGCGAACTGTCTTGGCCGCTCTGAACCACCCAGCTGCCTCCTGAATGCCACAGAGGGACCCCAGTTGAGGCTACCTGGAACAGAAGAGTCTCCCAGCTGAGCTTTGTCCAAATTCCTGATTCACAAAACTAAATAATAAATTGGTTGTTATTTTAAGCCATTAAATTGCAGGAAAAATGTAATGTGGATAACAAAAACTGCAATTCTTACCTGCTTTACGTATCTCTGCATGAAGTTCTATTTTATTATTTCTTTTTTGGGGTTGTCTAAGTATGTCAATATCATTATAGGAAATTGAGAAAACACTGAAAAGCACACACACAAAAAACTGCCTTCCATCTAAAGACTGCCTATTTTTTTATTTAATAAAATTGAGATTATACTGGGCCTGCTGTTGTACAATTTACTTTTAAAAATACTTTTCTTGTGGTAACATATATGCAACTCAAAATTTACCATTTTAGCCACTTTCAAATGTACAAGTCAGTGGTATTTATTACATTCACAATATTGTACTACCATCACCATCATCCATTACTGAAACATTTTCATCACTCAGAACAAAAATTCTGTACCTTTAAGCAATAACTAATCTCCCTGCCTCCAATAGCCCATGTGGGAACTGGTAATCTACTTTCTATCTCTTATGAATTTGCTAATTCTAGGTATTTCATATAATGAAATCACACAATATTTGTCCTTTTGTGTCTGGCTTATTTAATGATGTCTTCAAAGTTCATCCATGTTGTAGGAGAACTTCATTCCTTTTTGTGGCTGAATAATATTCTTTTGTATGTATGTACCACATTTTCTTTATCTATTCATCTTTTGATGGACACTTGGGTTGCTTCCACATTTTGGCTATTGTGAATAAAGCTGTCATGAACATTAGCATACAAATAACTGTTTAATTCCCTGCTTTCAATTCTTTGGGGTATATGCCCAGAAGTGGAATTACTGGGTCATGTGATAATTCTATTTTCAACTTTCTTAGGAGCCACCCAACTGTTTTTCACAGTGGTTGCACCATTTTACCTTCCCACCAACAACGTACAAGAGTTCCACTTTCTCTGCATCTTTACCAAAACTGATTTTCCATTTTTTAAATAAGCCATCCTGGTGGGGGTGAAATGGTATCTCATTGCAGTTTTGATTTATATTTCCTTAAAGACTAATGATACTGAGCATCTTTCATGTGTTTATTGGCCATTTGTTGATATTCACTGGGGAAATATTTATTCAAATCCTTTGTCCATTTTTAAAATGGTTTGTTTGTCTTCTTGTTGCTGAGTTGTAGGAGTTCTTTATATATTCTGGATGTTAAAGATGTAACAGACACATGATTTGCAACAATTTTCTCCCTTCTGTAGGTGGTCTTTTCACTTTTTGAATACTGTTCTTTGGTGTGCACAAATTTTTAATGTTGATGTAGTCCATTTTATCTAGTTTTTCTTTTGTTGCTCATACTTTTACTGTCACATCTAAGAAATCCAAGTTTCTGAATGTATTCCCTATGTTTTCTTCTATGAGTTTGTTATGGTTTTAGCTTTTATGTTTAGGTCATTGATCCATTTTGAGTTAATATTTATATATGGTGTGAGATAGGGGCTCAGCTTCATTCTTTTGCAGATGGACATCCAGTTTTCCCAGCACCTTTTGTTGAAGAGACCATTGTTTACCCATTTAATGTACTTGACACCCTTGTTGAAAATCAACTGGTCAGATATCTGTGCTCATCTCTGGACTCTCAATTCTATTCTGTTGTTTGATATGTTTATCATTATGCCAGTTCCACAGTTTTGGTTAGTCTGGTTTTGCAGTAAGTTATGCGATTGGGAAGTGTGAGACCTCTGACTTTTGTTTTTCTTTTTCAAGATTGAATTGACTATTTGGGGTCCCTGTAATTCTATATGAATTTGAGGATCAGCTTTTAAATTTCTGCAGAAAAGGCTGCTGGAATTTGATAGGGATTGCATTGAATCTATGGATCACTTTAGATTGTATTATAATTTCAACAATATTAAGCCTTCATATCCATTAATACAAGATGTCTTGGATTCATCAGCACTGTTTTGTAGGTTTTAGTGGACAAGTCTTTCAAATTATTGGTTAAATTTATTCCTAGATATATTTTATTCTTTTAGATGCTATTGTAAATGGAATTGTTTTCTTAACTTCCATTTCAGATTGTTCATTTTT
This sequence comes from Chaetophractus vellerosus, assembly GCA_004027955.1. NCBI lineage: Eukaryota > Metazoa > Chordata > Mammalia > Cingulata > Chlamyphoridae > Chaetophractus > Chaetophractus vellerosus. The sequence continues at coordinate 1,113 of PVKH010020068.1, read as the reverse complement.
TGGTGTATAGAAACCCAGCTGATTTTTGCATGTTAATCTTGTAGCCTGCAACTTTGCTGAATTTCTTTATTAGCTCCACTAGTTTTATTGTGGATTGTTTTGAGATTTTCTACATAAAGGAACAGAGGTAGTTTTACCTCTTCCTTTCCAGTTCGAATGTCTTCTATTTCTTTTTCATGCCTAATTTATCTGGCTAGACCTTCTAGTACAATGTTGAATAGCAGTGGTAAAACTGGGCATCCCTGTCTTATTTCTGATATTACAGGGGACGTGTTCAATATTTCAACATTAAGTATAATATTAACTGTGGGTTTTTCATAAATGTCCTTTATTATGTTGAGGAAATTCCCTTCCATTCTTATTTTTCTGAGTGTTTTTGTCATGAAAGTGTTTTGGATTTTGTCAAATTGACTTTTCTGCATCAATTGAAATAATCATATTGTTTTCTTCCTTCATTCTGTTAATGTAGTACATTATATTCTTATGTTGAACCATCCTTGCATTCCTGGGGAAAAATCCCACTTGGTCATAGTGTATAAACCTTTTAATATGCTGCTGGGTTTGATTTGCTAGATTTTGTTGAGGATTTTTTATCTATATAGAAAAGGGATATTGCTCTGCAGTTTTCTTTCCTTTTCAGTTCTATCTGGCTTTGATATCAGAGTAATGCTAGCCTCATAAAATGAATTAGGAAGAGTTCTCTCCTCTTCAATTTTTAAGAAGAGTTTCAGAAGGATTGGTGTTAATTCTTCATTAAATGTTTGCTAGAATTCACCAGTGACACCAACTGGTCCTGGAATTTTCTTTTTTCTTTCTTTCTTTCTTTTTTTCATCATTGATTCAATTTTCTTTAGTTGTTATAGGGCTACTGACATCTTCTATTTCTTCTTGAGTCAGTTTATGTAAATTGTGTGATTCAAGGAATTTGCCCATTTCTTCTAGATTATCTCATTTGTTGGTGTTCAAGTGTTCATTGTATTCTCTTATAATCCTTTTAATTTCTGTATGATCAGTAGTAATGCCTCTACTTACATTTCTTTTTTTAAAATTTAATTTAATTTTTATTATATATCCCCTCCCCCCTTTCTGCTTGTTCTTGTTGTGTTCATTTTT
>PVKH010020066.1:0-14686 GCA_004027955.1 Chaetophractus vellerosus | reverse complement strand
TCTAAGCCATTAGCTTGGACATGATCCTTGACTTCTTCCCCTCTCTTCATCCCCAAATTTAATCCCAAAATGGACACTTGATTTTACTCCTAAATTATTTGCTCAAATGTTCCCTACTATTTATCCTTCATGATTTATCAAACCCCTTTCAATACCTATGTACACCATTAATAATATATTTCTAATTGGTCTCTTCACTTGCATTTTTTTCCCTACTGAGTCACAAAATATCTCCTTTGAATCATTTAGTCCAGTATTTCTCAAAATTAAATATGCACAGAGATATTTCCTACGTATCTTGTTAAAATGCTGATTCTGATTCAATAGAGCTGGTATGCAGTCAGGCGTCTGCATTTACTAGCTTACTGTTTTGCAGCTCACACCTCTAAGAATCAAGAATTTAAGTAAAACCTTAATTTTTCATGTTACTCCCTTCCAATAAAATTCATCATAGCAGCGCATGGCTGTGCCATTATAATTAAAGTTCTTTAGCATGGATTACCAAATTATCCAGGATGTACATCACTGTATCTTAAAATTTGCAACCAATTCTCTTAAGCTCCCCTCTTTCTTAGATAAAAGATGTTAATATATAATCTACCAGTACTGATTTACTTGGTATTTCTCCAAAATTGAAATTGTGCCGTACCATGAATAGTACTTTCTCATTGTTATCTTGCCTGGCAAATTCCTATATACCTTTCAAGACTCACATTAATTGTTAAGCCACTTCTGAAAAACTTCATGGACAATTCAAATGCTTGAATTGACTACTCTGACCTGGATGATAGTACTTAAGATTGTCCTAAGATTATTTTAGAAGCATTTATCCACACTTGTTTGTGAGTTTAGGGCCATGGTATTTTCATCCTTGTACCCTACAGGCCCAGCAAAGCAACTGATACATAATAAGAAATTATAAATACTGCCTAACTTGAAGTTACGTGAGATTACTTGTGGAAAAAAATATACATGTAACTGAAGCATTGCTGGATGGCTTAAATAAAGTTTTTAAATGAAGTTTTTCTCACAATATTCACTTATTAACATTTTCTCCTTTTTATGTCCTTTATTTATGCCTCTGTTGATTTCTGATATTGGCTAGTTGTGCCCTCTTTCTTTTTTCTTGTCCTTCTTTGCCAGGAATATAAATTATATTATTATCTTTTGACTAAGCAGATCATCTTTGTTTGTTGTTTGTTTTCTATTTCCTTAATTTCTTCTTTTCTCTTTATTATTTCTATCCTTATTCATTATTTAGCTTTCTTCATTCTTATGTTATTCTTTTGACATTCATGCTTAGATCACTGATTCTCAGACTTTATTTTGATTTTTTGATTATGTATTTAAGACTGAATCTTGCAGGGCATTATATGTAGTATTTTCAATATTCAAAATATATTTTCAATATTTTTTAGTTCAAAATGTTTTTTTCTTGACATCAGGTTATTTAGAATTGTGTTTCTTAATTTGAAAATATAAGGGGATTTTCTTGTTAACATTTTATTACTGTTTCCCAGTTTAACTGCTCTATAGTCAGAGAGCATATTCTGTATAATTTAATCCTCTTAAATTAGTTGAGACTTAACTTTATCACACAATAAAGAATGAATTTTGATGAACGTTTAATGTGAATTTGAACATGTTCCATTTTTGTATTCATGTTTTGTAATTATCAATTGAGTCGATTCATTTTGTTAATTGTGCTGTTCTATTATTATAAATTTCTTTAATTTTTTCTCCTTTGTGTCCTATCAATAATGATAGAGTTTTTGTTAAAATGGCTTACTAAACTGGGATTTTCCATTTATTATCAAGGGAACATCGGGCCAAAATTCCAGGCTTACTTCTCTTATCTTCTCTCTTCTTCTGAATCTTTGCTCCACAAATACCTTTCACTGGTAGCTTTCCAATGATTTTGTGGCTTTTTTTCTTTAATTTTGTAAGCGTTTTGTATTTTTTCCTTTGCCTGAAGTTTGTATGAACAAACTTTTCGTTCATTACCAGAGGCCCCGGGAAGCTGCTTTAATGGTACTTTATTTCTAATATGCAAAGACTTCTTTTATAGGACTATGCAAACAAGAAGACTACAGAATGACATCTTTAACGCGCTGAAACAAAGTAAAAATAAAAACATCATCCTAGAATCCAATATGTGATGAAAGTGTCATTTAAAAATATAATATTCATGGTTCATGCACCTCCTCCAAGCAGCTTCCAACCAAAGGCAGATTGGGCTAAATACCCTATGAGATAAATATTTCTGGAGTGGACCATTTCTTACCAATATTTATGAAACATGTAGTCCAAACACATTCTTTATCACAAAAGATATGGGTCAATGGGTTCGTGACTATGGAATCCAGGGTTTCTCTATACTGTATTATCCAGAAGCTAACAATCTGATAAAATGTAGGCAAGACCTTTCAAGGGTGCAGATATGACTCCATCTTGGAAACAGCACTCTGTATGGATAGGATGTTTGAATAAACACTTTATGCCCTGAACTAAGGGCCATGTAATGGTGCTGTGTTCCTAATAAGTAAAATAAAAGTTTCCAGAAAGCAAAAGGTGAAAGTAAGAGTGGCCATTCTCAACATTCTCTCCTTTAACACACTTTGAAAAGTATAAGTTTCCCTTTTCTTTTTGTCTGGCTTCTTTTGATTACTTTAACATCTGTGAGATATAGGCAAGTCCTTCACCCCACTCTTGCTTTGATTTGGTTCATTGTATCAACACATCACAAATTATTTATTCCTTCTGTGTCCTTCTGTGGTTGACGTACACACTGTGGTTGATGTACACATGGGAGGGTTTTGATTGATTTCATTAATTAGTTTTCAGAGTTGTGTCCTTAAGTAAAGGTTTGGCATTCACTATTTGATAAAGGAGCCATTTTTCTGGAGGTACATTTTGGTTGCCCAGGATATGTTTTAGGAAGCTTTAGATTTCATTAACTAGTCTACATCATTTGGAAAGAATTTCCCTACAATATTCTCTTTGAATGTTGAATTGTGATAAGCCCTTTTACTTTTGCCAGAAGTGTCCTAGTTGATGCAGTTCCCTGTCAATTCAGGAAGGAGCCACATGGTGGTTCTGCTGTGGTAACTACAGCACAATTCTGGCTTGCCTAAAAAGCCAAACAGCAGGAACCGGCCACATTACAAGGGAAGCACTTCATTATAACAAAATGCCCTAAGAGAAAATCTTGGTGATGGCAGTTGAAGTAAATTGGTTGGATATTTATTCTACAGATAAAGGATCCCTTTATAAAGAAGTTATAGACAATAATCAGGCCTACGTCCAGAAATACTTTACTAGTTCTTCTAGGAAGGCTGAATAAAATTTTCAAATCTCAACTGTAACCCTTCAACCTCATGTGGTTACTTTGGTTACCTGTTCCAAGAACTTCTAAATGGGACCTTTCTTCAGAAAAATCCATGGGTCATCAGAACTCTGGTGCTTACATGGGTCCTAAAGAAGCTGACAGTAATTAATCTCTTTGGGCAAATTACATAAGCTCTTTGTTTCTTTTTCAATGTCCTATTTGTTTGCTCCCTAGATTAAGCACTGATATTATGCACATATGTATATATGCAGGTTTGCAGTAGAAGATTTTTAAAAAATAGATCCTATTACTGTACCTCAATATATTAAACAGATACCAGTGGTTTTCTATTAGTATAAATTTCCATTTTAAATTCATTTTATACTTCCTTACTACAAAACCAATAGGGACACTGAAGATTCAATGTAAACAAAATTTTAGAATTAGACACTAAAGATGGTAATAATAGGCTTTTATCATATTCTGCATCCAGATAATTTCTCTTTAATTCTCAGTCATGGTATCAATATGATCTTGATTCATACAGATAACTATTTGTAGTCTATAGCAGATTTTTGCATTTGTTGTGTTTCACTTGGCTTGCAATATGTTAATTCCACAAGAATTCTAACAAGAATAGTTACCTTGTCTATTACAGGTGCTGAGAATATAAATATTTGGTGTATTAATTTGTTGAATACATTTGTGAGATTCAAAATAATTTTAATAATAGTAATAACAATATTACTGTCATTTATTAAGCATCTATTTGCTAGGTAAAATTTTTTGTGTTATACAGATATTAATTCATTTAATATTCATCAATAGTTTAAGATTGGTACTGCTATTAACAGAGAGGTTAGGTAAATTTCCCCAGGTTTCAGAACTAGTTTGTGCCAGAGCTGGATTCAACTGCCAAGAAATTTGAACCCAGAATGAAATCTCTTAATACATTACAGCTCTAAATGAGCAAAATTTAACTTGATTAAATTGACACTTTAAAACACACTAAATGTAAATTAATTAAAATTAAATTGATCCTTAAAAATCAGTTTCTCCATCACACCAGTCACATTTCGATTGCCCAATAGTACAGCTAGTGGGTGCTGTATTTGTGTAGATGCAGAACATTACCAAAATAACAGAAAGCTCTCTTCAACAATGTTGATCTAGATCAGGCATCAACAAACTTTTCTTCTGTAAAGAGCCACATATTAAATATTTTAATCTTTGCAGGTCAGACTATCTGTATTGCAACTATAACAAATGTTATAGTTGTAACATCAAAGTGAAATCTAATATTACATGTCATATAATGTTATTATTTTATTTTACAACCATTAAATTGCAAAAAACATTCTTAACTCTTAGGGCATAAGATAAGTAAAAGTTGGCTGTGGTTTTCTGATCTCTGTGCCAGATGTTCTCTAATATCTTAATTTTAAATGGTATGATTTTATGGTACACATACATAAAAATGAAATTATTATATATCTGATTTTGAGGGTTAATATGGATCACATTTAAGACTTATTTTCTCATGATTCTAATATATTATTCTAGCATTATGCTAATTATTAAATGATAGCACAGTAATTATCTGAAAGCTTCTCTCTCTCTTACTATTAGTGTTTCTTAAAGAATAAAGATCATGTGAAAGTTTGCTTCAGTATTTCCAGAATTTGGCAAATTTGGTGGCAATTATAGAAATTTGGTTGAATTTGTGAATGAATTAGCTTAAAATTCAAAAACATTTCACAAGCAGTTGTGTGTTGAACAGATAATGTTTCATTTCTCAAGACACTGATACAGCATGGATTTATAACATAAAGCATTATCATTATGAGTATTTTTATGAAATGAAATAATAATGAAGTATGGAAAAGAAAAAGCAATTAAGAGATCAAATGCTATGCTAACTAAAATAGTTGAGAATATGTAAAGTTTTCCAACTGCTACAATTTCTACAAATGAATCAAAGAAAGTCCTAGCATGTTCATTAGCAAAGAGGATTTTTCAAGTTATTTAATTAACAAACCTAAGGAGTATTTACTAGGTATAGGGCAGCATTGTAACTTTACTTCTTTTCATTCGACACGGTTGCCTCATCATTGAGGATTTCCTGAAAATCCAGAATATAGTAAAGATTTAACCAGTTAGCAAGAAGAAACATGTGATCCATAAATTTAGATCAGTGTTTTTCAATGTAATAGCCAGGACCAGACCATGAAAAGGAGTTGGGGTGAGTTAGTGACTAAACATCAGGAAATTCTAATGTACAGCAATCATTGGAAACCACTCATTCTACAAAATATATTGCAAGTTTATTATAATATTAAAATTGGGGCCTGAGCTATCCACAAGATTGCCTTAATTCCCCCAAAGAACTGCACAAGATGGCACTGCAAAGGTATTAGGGGGCCAATATTCTCTGCTGATGTGTTGATCATGAAAGATATCCATCCACATAGATAAGTTAAATAGTGAAGTGCTGCAGCCCTGTTGTGGACCTTTAGAAGCATAAATGTGGTTATAACCTAAGTCCTGGATAGAGCTGCACAATGAATTAGAAGAACACAAATCTAGATTTTAGGTCATAGTGTTGGGAAACTTAAGAGCTGATTTTAAATAATGGCTGTTCAATTACTACATAAATTATTAAACAATTTGTTTAACATTGTAAAATAATGTATAAGATGTCTATAATGGTTTGACCGTTTTATGTAATTATGAATTCCAAAAATATAAATTGAATAATACTTGTAGACTGATCTCTTAATCTGGGCGTGATTGGGTTGTGATTGGGGCGTTAACTGCCATGTCAGTAGGATGTTGAGCCCCACCCCTCGGTGGGTGTGGTCTCAAGTATAAAAGGCTAGACAAAAGGCAGCAGATTTGAGAAGCAGATTTGAGAAGCAGATTTGAGAAGCAGTTCTGATGTTGGAGAGGAGCGCCCCAGGACAAGACAAGAGAGCCGTTCACCTGATAGTCTACAGCTGGCCTTGTGGAGAGACGCAAAAGCATAGAGTCTCATAGTCTACAGCTGAACTTGTGGAGGAAACAGAAGCTAAGCCCGGAGAAAAATGCAGCCCCGGGAAAAGAGGAACCCAGAAGCCTGAACACTGGAGACCTAGGCAGCTGTCTTGCTCCAACACGTGGACTTTGGTGAGGGAAGAACTTTATGCTTTGTGGCCTAGTAACTGTAAACTTCTACCCCAAATAAATACCCTTTATAAAGACCAACCAATTTTTGGTATATTGCGAAACACCCCTTTGACTGACTAATACAATGTCCTATCATATCCTACAAAAGAACTGAGGAAATAGATAAACTAAGAATTCAGTAATGTAAGGAGGCATGAGATATAGAATTCTAGATTATATTATATCACATTGTATTATATTAGTATATTATATTAAATTATATTATATGACAAAAGGATGAAAGCTATTCAGGATCCAATAATGGTAAAATTAATATGATGTTTAAATACATTAACTGAACTAAATATTATATAAACAGTAATATGGAGCCTTCTGAGAAGACCAAAGCATTCTAGATGATTTATAGATGCATTAGAAATTTCAAGTTAATGTGTCAAGAACTATAAAGACAGTATCAACATAGCAAAAGACTTGCTCATTAGGGGCAAGTGTTTGCAAATAACATAAAATCCTTCACAAAAAATAATTAATAGTATAAATATGAAATATTATTAAGTTTTCATTATGAAGTGTGTGAAAATATCTCTTTTATTTATGATTAAGAACTTTTCAGAGGTTTCTTTTTTTATATGAAGAAGAATGGATGCTGAATTTTATGTTAGGCTATTTAAAATAGTTATATAACTATTATTTTGATCACTGATTTTTTAAAATAAAATGCTTTCGGGATATATCCTTCATACATGAACATAATAGCCATAAGTATATAGTAAAAGTTGTGAATTTACAAAACAAAGATGCTTATCATCATACAAGGCTTCCATACATCTCTGCACCACCAACACCTTGCATTGCTATGAAAAATTTGTTATAAACTATGAAAGAGTAATATCAAAATATCATTACAATGGTAAGCCATATCTTACATTTGGTGTATTTTCCCCCCAACCCACCTGATTATTAACACTCTATATTGGTATATATATTTGTTGTCATTCATGGGATAACGTTCTCATATTTGTCCTGTTAACCACAGTCCATATTCCACTACTGGATTCCCTGTGCTATAAAGTCCCATGCTTTGTACAATCCATTCACAGTATATACTTGGTGGCTCTAATTTTCATCATGTCAAGTGAAAGGAAACTAGAGAATAATCTAGGGACTATATAACAGTGATGCCAGTACAGGATAAAGATTGATTACTGATTTATCATTATCAATTAAGGATATTTAGTCATATTAAAAGTAACTATTTGATGAAAGAAATATATGGAATTTCTTTGCATAATGTACTAAAATATGTATGTTAAATTGACTTAATTCAATTTTGTGAATATAATATATTGTACCTCATATGGACACTTGTTATGACTTCTGTAGCTAGATTTTATGAAATGACAGAAAAATGAATTATGGAGGAACAATAAAATCTCTAGTAATTGAAGTCCGTATTTCATGAACTTTGAATTTTGAATTTGAAAGCTTTTTTTTATGACCTATTTTTATAGATGTGAAACCCTTATAATGTTAAAACATAAAAGTCACATCTAAATAATACTAATAGTGTGACTAAAAGTCATCAAGAAATATTCTGATAATGATTTGTGCTCTTTCTTGAGAAAGCTTTTTACTCACATATTTCAGGAAGTTGTCTTGGATGGATCAATTTTTTTTAGACCTCAGTATTTTCTACAGTGTTCAAATAGTCTTCCTATCATTTTATTTAGACATAGCCCATTTTTTGCTTTTAAGTCTTATTATACGTCACTCATGTATCATTGCTATTAGAAGTCAAAGGGAAAAAATATGGCATTGTCAAAAAAGTTCTAGTGATTTGGGCTTTCTGGAATATAATATGATGACATGTTAGTATTTCTTGCAACTTAACAGATAGCAATATAGCTTAATAGATATAAATGAACATGCTTTTCTATTGCTCAAGATGTGAGGGTGTAATGAAGTAGTTTAATAACAGATGTACAAAAATCAACATGGAAAATAGAACTTCTGGATGAAAAAATGCAATTTCTAAAATGTTTAGCTTGCCATATAATTAATTAGCCAGCTTTTAGAGAAAGGAGATATTTCTTTACTTACATTTAGAACTTGAATAACTTAAAGATTCATGAGTCTTTGTCAGTGTTCTGATTCACAGGGTCTTAGATAGTAATGTTTAATGGTAAATCAAGTCTGATGCCACTGAACATTTTCCTTAGAAAGAAATGATAGTCTAACAATTTAAACGTGTTTCTTGATTTGATAAACATGTGTAAGTCATGAGTCATGTGGGTTTAATTCACTACAATATTAACACCTCTTTAATGATTCATATTGAGAATGATGGTTTTATTAAAATTTAAAGAATAGATAAAACATTATCTTGACAGATCCCTAAACATTTGGATATGGTTCTCATTATTTTTCCAGCTATTATTTATCTAGACTTTAAAATTTTATTTTTCCAGGTTGGGTGCCACAGTGCTTCCTTATATTTCAGATTTATGTGTCTAGGTTTAAAGAATATTTCAATGGTGGTGGGAACCTGGGATTTTCACAGAATTGCACTCAAATTTGATGATATGGTTTCATATAAAAATTTACTACAAATGCTTCAAAATCCTATGGTATTGATTGGAACTTAATTGGATTGTGCCTACAACTTAGTGGATTTTTCATGCCAAATGATCTAGCTGCCTTGTGATTTACTATTCTTTGGAGAAAAAAAAAGTGTACCTGAAGATATCCAGAATGTCTTCAAAAGGTTAATTTAATAATATTCAGTTTTATAACTAAAATTTAAATTACCACTTGACCCTTATTTACCTTTCTAACTTGATTTAATACTGTGCATCATCCTAAATCCTCTATGTCCTCCAATCATTCTCCTGCTGTTCCCTTTCATTCCATGAAACACCTGCTTCTAAGTTTTAGCTAACCCTGAGTTTCTGTTTGGATTTCCTGCCTGCCTTCTCTTACCCCTCTTGCATGCTCCATTCCTCCCTCCTTCTCACTCTTCTCTCCTTCCCTTCTTTCCTTTTACTTAAATGCTTTCTTTAGTATTTTCAGGTCCCAGTGTTTGTTCCAACTTCCACAAAACTTTTTTTAGTACCTCTTAGGAATTTCTCTCTCATGAAATCTTCAAGGTTTACTTTCTTATCCTTTGCCTGGAACTTAATCTTTGCTCTCATTCATTGTTATAAATATTTTTCGTATGCATATGTCCTATTAGACCTTAATGATTCCAGATAACAAGGAGATCACTGGCTCAGAAGAATCCAGATTCAATCCACCTAATATACCAAGAATTGTCAGCCTGCAAGCTCTTAGTGTCAGTGGGAGTCTTGGACACTAATATTTTTGGTCTGGTAGAGTTGTGTTCACAGAGTTTTAGCATTGTCAATTTAGTTTAACCATATTAATGTTGCTGTTCAATTATTTCCCTGGAGCAATTATTTATTCAACATATATTTTTTAAGCACTAAGGTCTTGTAAAGCACAGTTCTAGACACAGGCAATAAAATGATAAATTTTAAAAATTGAGATAATTCTCCTCAAGGAACTTGCATCCTAGGTTTTGAAAATTGCCTAAATGTTGCAGCAGTAAAAATGGCTTAGTCACACTCTTTATAACTGCAAAACGAATTAAGTAAATTCTTGTTCACAAGCTGAATCAAACATTCTTTATCGTACATTTCTTAGAAGCAGAGACGTGGTGATGAAGTTACAGTGCGCCAGTGTATGGAAGGTTAGTTTAATGAAATACTTAAGAGTATAGAGCCTGGAGTGCAAATTTCTGGGTTAAAAAAAAGTGGCTCTGGAGACCTCTGGTTTCAGCTTTGACATGTAAAGTGTTTGGAAGTCATTGTATTATTCTACAAGAAAAAAACTCAAGACTGAGTATTAATAATTGTCTTGGATCCATCTGAGAACTGAGGTGACAGGGTTAACCACCATCCTGAAATCTGGAGAGACAGGTGAGTCAAAAATGGGACCTGCTAACCTGGAAGAGAAGCAACTGACACCATAAACAAGTATGAACATTTGAATGCCAATTGTGATGAGTTGTTGCAGGTGTAACATAGTCCAGCATAAGAATGAGAATTTCCTGAGGGCCACAGTATTAGATGGGCATGCTTTCATGGATTTTTACCTCCAGGAACCTCAGCAGGATCCCACCATGAAGAGTAAAGAAAGAGCTCCTCATGGCTCTGGCAGGGGTAAGGCAAAAGCAGTCATTGGGAAATACCCCAAGAGTATTCTCTGTACCAAAGACCTAATCTCCAAGGTGAAAACTTTACTAGTGCCTTATCACAGGAAGACAAAGGCATTTAACTGAATCAACCCCTTTAGCCCTGCTTCTCTTCCCCCAAACTTTACCACCATAGATATCCAGCCCTATGTGTGAAGTAGTATATTGTTACTTGAAAGTGGACTTAGATTAGTTTAAAATGTATATTAGAAACTTTAGGGAAACCACTAAAATTTTTAGTTTTTTTAAAAGCAAAGATGTATAATTGATATGCTAAGAGATAAAATGAAGTCATATAAAATGTGGGGGGAACACCACAAAAATGAGTCTAATGCATAGGAAACTGTTACCAACATGGTAGATATTAATCCAACTGTATCAATAATCACTTTAAAGGTGAATGGTCTAAATATACTAATTAAAAGACACAGATTTTCATAGTGGTTAACAAAGCACAAGCCTCAACGCTATGTTATCTAAAAGGAACCCATTTAAATAAAAATATTAAGATAGTTTAAAAGGAAAGGGATGGATAAAGATATATGCCATGCCAGCACTATTCAAAAGAATGTTGGGATAGCTATATGAAGTTTATACAAAGGAAACTTTAGAATAATGGGAATTATCAGGGATAAAGAAGGCCGTTATATAATAATAAAGGGGCCATTTATCCAAAAAGTCATAATTTATTACATGTGGGCACCTAAAAGCAAAATGTCAAAATTTATGAGGCAAAAATGATATAACTGCAAGAAGAAATAGAGAAATCCACTATTATAGGTGCAGACATTAACATCACTCTTTTAGTAACTGATAGATGTAGCAGGAAGAAAAGTAGTAAGGATATAGGTGATCTGAAGAATACTGTCAGTAAAAATGATCTCTTTGGCATATATGAATAATGCCTTCCAAAACAGAAAATATACATTCTTCTCAATTTTCATAGAAAGTTCACTAAGATAGACTACATTCTGCCCATTAAAACATACCTGAATAAATTTAGAAAGCATACAAGGTATATTATAAATAATATGGAATTAAACTAAAAATCAATAAATGAAGGAGAGCTAGGAAATCCCCAAATATCTGGAGATAAAACAACACAGTTTTAAATAACACATGGGTCAAATAAGAGTCTTAAGAGAGATTTAAAAGTATTTTGAAATAAATGAAAATGAAAAGTATCAAAATTGGTGGGACCTAGCAAAAGCAGTGCTTAGAGAGAAATTTGCAGCATTAAATACATATATTAGAAAAAGAATAAGCTAAAATCTTTATGCTTCCATCTTAGGAAGATAAAAAAGGAGCAATTTAAATTTGAAGCAAGTAGAATAAAAGACAAATTAAAATTAGAGCATATATCAACAAATGTGAAAACAGGAAAGTAGAGAAAACTGAAACCAAGGACTAGTTCTTTGAAAAGATCAATGAAATTTTAATAAAACTTGAGCTAGGCTAAATAAGGAAAAAAAAAGGTGATATAAAAAATGAATATCATAAAATGAAAGAGGATATTCACACTGAGTTATGGGTATTAAAAGCGTAACAAAGGGGGCCAGCTGTAGCACAGTGGATAGGGCACTGGTTCACCACATGGGAGGCCCCGGGTTCGGTTCCCGGAGGCCTCTCCGGGTGGGCAGACCACCTTGAGAAGGGCAAGCCACCGTGGGCAGGGCAGAGCCGCTGTGGGCAGGGCAAAAAAAAGCCACCACGGGCAGGGCAAGTTGCCCATGAATGGAAGCAGACCCACCCGTGAATGGAGCAGAGCTGCCTGTGCTGTGACCTGACTCGGCGCGTTGCCGCAACAAGGGGAGACAGAGCAGACACAGAGGAACACAAAAAAAACTGAACACAGCAAGAACAAGCAGAAAGGGGGGGATATGTAACAAAATAAATAAATAAATTAATTAATTAAAATGCAAACACCTTATTAAAAAAGAAAAGCATAACAAAGATATTAGAAACCACTCTTTGCCCATACATTTGATAACTTAGGTGAAATGGAACAACTAGGTGGTCAAAGTTATCAGCACAGTGATAAATGTGTTTGTTTTATACCTTTCATATGATATCTTACAAATTGCACTTTAACTCTGTGGTCTTTCTCCATGAAACTCATCACACCAGTCTAATGATGAGAAGAAAACATTAGACAAATCTCAATAGAAGATTCTGCAAAATGCATGATCCTCAAATTATCAAGGTAATTAAAAACAAGGAATGCTTGGGATTCTGTCATAGTTAAGAGGATCCTAAGGAGACATCAGGACTGAATGCAATGTCTTGAACAATGTCCTGGAATATAAAGAACTTTAGGTAAAAACTAAAAAAATCTGAATAAATTATTGTCTTAGTCCATAATGATGGATCAATATTAATTCATTAACTGAAGCAAATATACCACACACATTTATCCATATTTATCATGCTTATTGTTTATTTTCTATCTCCCTGTAAAAGAAGGCTCAGAAAGAAGTGTCTTGCCCAAATTCACAGAGTTGTTCATTAGTGGGAGAGCTGAGATTTTAACCCAGGCAGTCTGACTCCAGAGCACTCATTCCATATTTGCAGATGTGTAGCAGGTCTGAACTGCCAATTCTCATCTGTTATTTGATTTCTCTTCCACAGTACTTACAGAGTGCCACTAACTTCTCACAAAGTGCATTTTTCAGGACTCTAAGTCAATAATGTAGATGTTTTGCTCTGCAAATATCTGATTAAGAAGAGAAAGTGTCATGTTTCCCTTTTCAGGCAAATATTTATGCAAATAAAAAGTCTATCATATCTGGATAAAGTTCTTGGGAAAAATAGTCAAACCAATAATGTCATATATCCATTTCCTCTTTAAATTTAAACTTTTTCTAACTCATGTGAAACCCGCTAAATACAATGGTTATTGTTGTCTTTATATTATTATCTTATGTTAAACAGACACATGGACTTTTATTATTTTCAGGTGGCTGAAATTTCAAAATTGCACGTAATTTTATTTTCAATTCAACAAGAACATGCTGAAAATATTTTTAAGGAAAGTGTCAATGGGAAGGTACCTCTTAGTTGGACAGGTACTAATGCAAACATGATAGCCTTTTTGGATTGCGTACGTGTGAGTTTTTAAGAAGATTTATACACAGGTCAAACTCCCTATTAAAAGTGCGCCGAGCCCTGACCAGCTGCCTGGTATTAGACTTGCCACAGCTACAACTTTACATTCATTTCCAATAATGTGGTTACCGTCTATCCCTCCTACCACACTATGCTAGAATCTCCATGAGCAGAGTGCTATGCATTCCTGGTACCTTCTACAGATTCTGGTATGGAGCAGGCTCTCAATCAAGGTATTTAAAATGAATATGTATGGAATAATTATAAATTCCTTTTAGTTAGGGAGTCATATCTTATGTAATACATTTGGTAGCCTAGGAAGAATTATATGACAAATAACAATTATTTGGTTGATTATTTTGTACTCATTTCATTACAATGAATTGCAATTTATAAATACTATTTCTTTAGTATGTTAGGAACTTTTTGTTTTCTCTTTAAAAGACCTTTAAGGTTCCATTTTGTTTCAGACTTTCCTAAGGATCCAGTTCTACGTGGAAATGGGATAAAGAATATTATATGTATATTTTATCATATCAGAGGGCAAAGGAAAAGAAATAATGTTTCAGAATACAACTCAAGCTTTCTTAACTATGGAAGATACTCAAATCAGGGTTTTAAAAATAGCTCTGTTAAAATAGTCAAGAAAGGGGCCGGCCGAATAGCCCAGTGGATAAGGGCGGCGGTAGACCACATGGGAGGCCCTGGGTTCGGTTCCCAGGGACCTCTCCTAGCGGGCAGACCGCCTTGAGAAGGGCAAGCCGCCATGGGCAGGGCAGGTCACCCGCGAACTGAAGCAAAGCCGGCCGTGAATGGAAGCAGAAGCCTCCCACAAG